>JARQOC010000007.1:43937631-44171847 GCA_033576535.1 Allobates femoralis
TAGATGGGGAACAAGGGGGGTGAAGATGGGGTCAAGTGTTTTCCCCTTTGTGTGTGTGTGGCTGTGGAGAACCACTGAGTAAGCCCAAAAGGGATGGGGGTAAGAGAAAGGGGTTTTTTGGAGGCCGCGGGCTGCCGGGGTCGTAGTGATATTAATGATGGTCCCTCCCGATTCCGGTGAAATTTTCACAATCAATAATCTTCTTTTTTTCCAAACCAAGTAGTTATTTTTTTCCCAATAAAAAAAATTATTTCCGGGTATCCAGGTACCTGGGGAAAAGGCTTATTTAAAAACTGTAAATCCAAAACCCGGGGGTTGTATGTTATTTACCGTAAACTGGAAATAATTATTTTATTGAAATAAATAACTACTTGTTGGAAAATAAGAAGATTATGGATTGTGATTACACCGTAACCGGGAGCGCTCGTCTATGCACCAGATAATCCCTTTCTGTGAATGCATCTACGGACTCCGGGCTGGGAGTTCCGTCAACTCTGGGACATAGCAGCAAATCGGGAGACCGGCACACCAAGGAGGAGGTGGATTAAGTGACCCCATAAGGTGTGGATATATGAACTACTAAAGACATCAAAAGGGTGAGCAAAAAACTTTTACCTTTTACCATACTATATAATCTGCACTTAGATTTGCGCCCTCTCTTTCCATCTCCGCCATTTCCAAGACCCCAGAGCACAGAGGTCAGACTCCTTTGAACCATGATGATGGTGGGAATGTCAGCAGAGTGAAAGTGAAGAAGCCAGATGGAGAATTGGTCAATGAAGGTAGAGGCAGAGCCCGGAGGTCGGTATATGACGGCCATTTGAAGATTAGAGGGACAGTAGATATGGATAGAGTGAACTTTGAAAGAAGGGTGTATAAGGAAGGGTGGGGGTTGAATTGGGTTGAAGGAGCAGTTTTCAGAGAGGAGGAAGCCCACTCGTCCGCCATGTCTGTTGCCAGGGCGAGGAGTGTGGGTAAAGTGAAAGCCGCCGTAGCTCAGTGCAGCAGGGGAGGCCGTGTCAGGGCTGTCAGCCAGGTCTCAGTGAGGCCCAAGAAGGAAAGGTTCTGGGAAGTAAAAAGGTCATGGATTATGTGGAGCTTGTTCCAAACGGAGCGGGCATTCCAAAGTGCTCCAGAGAGAGGAATAAGGGGGTGGGGATCGGGGGCACGGATTTTACATGTGAAGGATTGCGGTTTACTTTGGTTGAGGTGAAGATAGGTGGGACGTATGGGGTGTAGGGGACCAGGATTGGGAGGTATGTCTCCAGCTGTGAGAAGTAGTAGAGAAAGGGAAAGCAGGTGGGAGAAGGAGAGTGGCCGGCTTGTTTTATATTTCAGTAGGAGAGGTCTGAGGTTAAGGAGTAGGTCTGTGGATGAGGTGAGGTGGGGGGTTAAGAGAGAGGGGGAGATAGTTGTCTGGTTAGAGGGTGCAGGGGTTTGGGGTAGCGAAGGAGTGTGAGGATATGTGGAGCAAAAACTGTGAGTGAAAATGTGAGCATAGTGAAAGAGGAGGATGAGAAAAGAAAGACAGGTATAATTAGAAGAAAGTGGTATCTCTCACCTGCTGTCCAATTTCTGTTAGGGGAGCTAAGTGCCAGCGCTAGTTTATCTAGGGGTCATCATCTCCCCTTTTGCCCTTAGCATGGGTGTCTCCCTACAC
Source organism: Allobates femoralis (assembly GCA_033576535.1). Taxonomy (NCBI): domain Eukaryota; kingdom Metazoa; phylum Chordata; class Amphibia; order Anura; family Aromobatidae; genus Allobates; species Allobates femoralis. Next base: position 43,939,292 of record JARQOC010000007.1, read on the forward strand.
CCAGTGTGACATTTGCATACTTTTATATTTTTATATTCAGCAACGTTAAAGTAATCGTACCTCCCGTAAAAGGGATGAAAAGCTTTCTTATATTTGTTATTATTGTTCTTGTTATACAGCATTACAAAAAATCTTGCATGTCTTTGAACCACTTGTTTTTCTGTTCTCTTGCAGCCCGAGGACAGGCAGTCACCACAGACACAGTGTAGTATCCCACTCTCGGGTAAGAGGGGTACAGACCAGTGCCGGGACACCCAGATCACACTAGGAACCATTGTAGTGTGGTTGGGTGATGAAGTCAGTAGTTAGAGGGAGCACCTGGGAGGATTGAGGCAAGGAAGAACACACGTAGATGACGTGAGACATGTGACAAGGGGTATAAAAAGAGCGAGAAAGATCTAGAACGTAGGAGAGACAGTTGAACAGTTGAGGAGAGAGTTGACCAGCTGAGGAGAGGCGGTAGAACAGCTGAGGAGAGACCTTTAAACAACAAGGGTCGAGTTGGAGGGAAGCTAGAGCAAGAACACCTTTCACAAAAGAAAGAACTTAAGCGTCCAGAGGACTGGAGCAAGTGGGAGCTCATCCTAAGGCCATACTGAGGAGCAGAAACAACACCTAAGTGGCTTCAGGAGAAAGAAGGGGTCCTAGAGACACAGGAAGTGAGCAATTCACTCGTGGGGCTCAAAATCATTGTCAAGCGTATAGCAGTGGAGGGACTAGGCCAAAGAACAGGGGCTTCGGGAACCCCAAGACTGGTGGAGAACCCAAACCAAGGCCAACTAGCGACCCGGAGACTGTGTGGTACTTTCCAGGTAACACGGTTGACAACTGTGCACATCTGCTGAAAATGTGGCAACCATAAGGCTAATGGGAGACACTGCAGGTTAATCCCTAAGAAAAGCCCACAGTCACTGGTTCAACCTGCGCTCCTGCAAAGGACCACCAGACAATCGGGATATCTGGGACAAGCTATTACTTCATTTCCGATGCGTTTCGGAGCTGCTACTGGGCTCCTTCCTCATGGATGCAGGGTGAAGAATGGGCCAGAGTCCATGGTGAAGACAGGCCAGAGTTTGGACTCTCGCCCGTCTTCAACCTGCATCCATGAGGAAGAAGCCCAGTAGCAGCTCCGAAACGCGTCGGAAATAAAGTAATATCTTGTCCCAGATATCCTGATTGTCTGGTGGTCCTTTGCAGCAGCGCAGGTTGAACGCCAATTCGTCCTTTTCAGAGTTTAAATTTCACCGCGGTTATTCGTGGAAGTGCAGACCGTGCAGCAGCTGTTTTTCAAGCCATCATACTTGGTTGTGGGTTGCACAACCATATCAGGTGAGCAGATTTCATTAAGTTTTATTTCACCATTTGTCCTCAAAGATAAGACCCTATTGCGCATTATCTCATATTTTCAGATTCTCACACCCACCACACTGTCTGTCTTAATAAGTTATAACCACTCTATTGTCTGCCATTATCAGCTATAATTGCCACACCACTTGCCCCTATGAACCATGGCTTATACCATGACTGTCCCCTCGTAATTCTCTTGCCTTACACTCTTTATATGTAATAACTTTTGCGGATAACTCAGGAATCTAATGACGTATGAGCAAAGACATGACAGACGAGATATAAAAGTGAAAGTCTGTACTTGAGCACATATGCTGCAAACAGGAGCAGAGTAATTAGCAGTACAATAGAAGTTCTAAGGCTGGCTTCACACTTGCAGATGGATCTGCAGCGTTTTGCAGATGCATCTGCAAGTGTGAGCATGCTGACCGCGGCCCCTATGTTTATAATAGGGCGCACGCGGTGTGAAAGCTCTCATTCACTCCTATATGTGTACTGTCAGCAGGCGTATGCCTGCTGACAGATCACACACTCCCGTCCGCACTGTGGACGCGAGATGTAGCGTCCATGCTGCGGGCGGGAGAGTGTGATCTGTAAGCAGGCATACGCCTGCTGACAGTACACATATAGGAGTGAATGAGAGCTTTCACACCGCGTGCGCCCTATTATAAACATAGGGGCCGCGGTCAGCATGCTCACACTTGCAGATGCATCTGCAAAACGCTGCAGATCCATCTGCAAGTGTGAAGGCAGCCTAACACAGTGGAGCTAGGCAAAATGTTCACACTGATAGCGGCCGATAAATTAAAAGTCTATAGGTAACAATTCACACTGGTAGTGGCCAGTAATGGAATTGTCAATAAGTAACAGTTTGCACTGATAGTGGCCAATAATGGAATGGTCTACAAGTAACAGTTCATATCCAGTGAAGCCTGGAAATGGTATAGTCTTTGAGAACACAGTCCAGAATTGGATGCAGTGCAGAGCAACAAAATGTAAGTCCAAACAGGCCAGAACTCTGCAACTGCACTTATATAAATTTAACTGAATGGCCACAGCTGAATTTCTTAGAACAAACAGGCTTACATGAAGGAAGGCAGGCTGGCAAAATCTCAAGCAGGAACAAACGCTAGACAGAGCAACTTGCTGCAGCGAGGCCACCTGGAAGGTGGAGATTAGCTGGACTTCAAACTGCAGAGAAGCTGAAATGCGTTGACCTGGGATAGCTGGTAAAGGAGTACAAATTTGAGATGCACAGAGGAGCCAGAGAGCCAAGCAAAATAATCAAGAAAGAACTGAAGGATGGACTCGAGCTTATAAGGGCAGGAAGACAGGAACGCATGGACAGGAATGAGGTAACAGACATCATCTTGGATAAGCGCAAAGAGACACAAAAGGTAATCAGATGAGCCGGAATCCTGACACTATAGCTCCACACTGTCCCCCTGCCATGCAAACCTCTCTCCATACTGTGACCCCCATTTTACGCTGCCCACTTTCCATATTCATTTTGTGTCCCATTGTCACACTATGTCCTCATCCTTCCCACTACATTGTCATCTCCAAACTGTCCTCCCTCTTCACACTGAGAGGAGTCAGGTGGGTTAATGGAAGAACGGGAAGACATTTAGACAGAAAGGCTGTGAGTAGCACAGCGGAGGACATTTCAGGAGAGATCCTAGTTGCACCAGGGATTGCGGTGCTCCCAAATCCAGGCCCGGTACGACTACCGGCAGGAGGGATCTGGTCCTGGAATGGAGGACCAGCTTCACCCCCGATCAGCCGAAAAAGAGGCCCAAGCTTCTTCAAGAAGTCATGGCGCACCCAGAAAAAGACCCATATAGAATCCCGAGGGCTCAGTTAGAGAGGATTTGAGGAGCTGGCTTTAGGCTCTGCGCGCGGAGGTGCTGAGGAGGAAATGAGGGAGCGCAGTGATGGACTGGAGAGGAACAGCAGGCACACCACAGAGGGTCCTAAGTGAGTCATCCCAGTTCCCTGGTGACCACCCCAGCTAGCACGACCTGTAAGGGTGTATCACCTGTTTGCCTGTACTACAAACCTGTTAGTAAACCCATTCAGAGATAAAGACTGTGCGGCGCACTTTATTACTTCCACCAGACGAGCCACCGATTGCAGCAGTGATAAGGCCTGGTATAAGCTATCTCCCTGCGCACCATCAACCTCCACAGCTGCCCCGGGAATCCCGCTCCACCTGCGGGGAGTGCAACCATCTTGCTGCATCATCATCACACCAGAGGACTGTCCCGCAGCGCCGGTAACATTACTTGAACCGTAGGTGGTAGGTGGCGTCATGAGAAAGGTTTTTTTTTTTTTTTTTTCCCTTTTTCAGCGACCACCAGGGCCACAGAACCGGCAACAGGACCCGTGACATCCCTGTGAACTACAGCCCGGTATTGGGTATCCTACGGCCCTGGGGCGGGTCACCCGCACAACCCTTCTTGTAATGTCCTAATAGCCAGCCCATCTTGTAATGTCCCCTTAGCCAACCTCCACTCATAATGTCCCCATAGCCAGCTGCTTATGTCTCTAAAGCCAGCCCCTCTTGTAATGTTCGCATAGTCATCTCCTTATGTCCATATAGACAGCCCCTCTTGTAATGTCCCCATAGCCAGCCCCCTTATGTTCCCATAGCCAGATCATTACGTCCCCATAGCCAGCCCTTCTTGTAATGTCCCCATAGCCAATTCCTTTTGTAATCTCCTCATAGTCAGCTCCTTATGTCCCCATAGCCAGCCCCTCTTGTACTGATCCCATAGCCAGCTTCTTACGTCCTTTTAGCCAGCTCCTTATGTCCCCTGAGCCAGCACCTTATGTCTCCATAGTCAGCAGCTTATATTCCTATATCCAGCCCCTCCTGTAATTTCTCCATTGCCAGTCCTTTATGAGCCCATAGCCAACTCCTCTTTGAATGTCCCCACAGACCCTAAGTGTAAAGGTCTCTATTGTATTAAATGGTAAGCCTGAAAGACAAAGGTTCAAAACATTGTTAACCTTTTGCTCGTCAGTGTATATATACCACTCAGCTAATGTTAGTAGAGCACTAAAGGTGAAAAACTGTACATCTGTAGATCTACAAATACCGTAAGTCTCCAGAAACACTCAAAGAAACAGAAACAGATTGTGTGACACGGGCAAACTCTATATCAACTTGACATCCAACCCTAAATAGCTTGGTTTGATATTCCTTCTCAGCATATCTAACAGCAAATAATATAAAATATGTTATGGCTTTGACCTCTATCAATGGTCTTCCACAGCCACACACAGACGGACATACACTAGACCTCATCAATACCCGCCTCTGCTCCTTAACTAACCCCACAACCTCCTCTCTCCCTCTAACTGACCACCATCTACTTACCTTCTCATCCTTGTCCTCCTCACCTGCCACCCATGTCCACCAACTCGCACACCCTTACAGAAACCTGACACACGTTGACACTCACAAACTCTCTGACGCTATTCTACCACTATCCTCCATGTCCTCACTCCACGACACAGATAACGCCACCGATTTCTACAATTCTACACTCAACAGCGATTGATGCAGTTGCCCCTCTCGTTCACGGCAGAACACAATGAATCAACAGACACCACTAAAAATCTGCGGCAGCAGTCTAGGGTTGCAGAGGGGCGCTGGAAGAATACACACTTGCAACAAGACTCCACAGGATTCAAACAAGCACTTCTCAAATTCAAGTGAGCACTTACCACAACTAAACAGAATTACTTCATTAACCCCATATCCTCTTTGTCTCAAAACCCCAGGCAGTTATTCAATACATTTAACTTCCTCCTCTGCCTCCCACTGCCCCCTCCTACTTCTCGTATCTCTGCAGAAGAATTCGCAACACACTTCACCAACAAGTTCAATCATGTCAGACAAGTCTTTGCTACCCAACCATCACAACCCTTATGCATACCAGACCACTCCCCCTCCCCCACTAACCCTTCTCCCCTCCATCACTGAAGAAGAACTTGCACACCTCCTCTCCAAATCGCACCTCACCACTTGTGCATTGGACCCCATCCCTTCCCACTTCCTCCCCAACCTCACCACAATGCTTATCCCAGCCCTAACCAACCTCTTCAATCTATAACTAGCCTTCGGTACCTTTCCTTCTGCTTTCAAACACGCAACAATTACACCTGTCTTGAAGAAGCCATCTCTCGACCCGTTCTCCACATCCAGCTACCGCCCCATATTGCTGCTCCCGTTCGCCTCCAAACTTCTTGAAAAGCATGTCCACACTGTACTTTCCTCCCACCCCTCATCCAACTCTCTCTTTGACAACCTTCAATCTGGCTTCTGCCCCCATCACTCCACCGAAACCGTCTTAACCATAATTACTAACAACCTACTTACCGCCATAGCTAACGGACACTTCTCCATCCTCCTCCTTCTTGACTTATGCTCTGCATTCGACACAGTCGACCATTGCCTCCAATTACAGATCCTCTCTTCCATTGGTATCACTGACCTTGCCCTCTCCTGGATCTCCTCCTACCTTTCCAACCGCACATTTAGTGTCTCCCACACTACCTCCTCACCCCATCCCCTCTCTGTTGGATTCCCTCAAGGCTCTGTCCTGGGGCCCCTTCCTTTTTCCATTTATACTCTTGGCCTAGGACAACTCTGCTGTCCAGAATCCCAAAGTGTATATCAGCCATATCCTCCTCCTACTCCTCTCGCTTCCTTAAACTAAATGTAGACAAAACTGAACTCATCATCTTTCCCCCATCTCGCGCACCTCCCTTACCTGATCTATCTATCGCGATAAATGATATCACACTTTGCCCTGTACCTGAAGTCCACTGCCTTGACTCTGCTGTAGCCTTCAAACCACACATTCAAGCTCTCGCCACCTCCTGCCACCTCCAACTCAAAAATATTTCCAGAATCCATCCATTCCTCAACCCTGAATATACTAAACTACTATTGCACGCCCTCATCATCTCCCGTTTTGACTACTGCAACCTCCTCCTCTGTGGCCTCCCTGCTAACACTTTTGCACCTCTTCAATCTGTCCTTAGCTCTGCTGCTCGACTAATCCACCTCTCTTCTCGCTGCTTCTCCACTTCTCTCATCAACAAATCCCTCCACTAGCTCCCAATTCCCCAGCATATCTAATTCAAACTATTAACATTGATTTACAAAGCCGTCCACAATCTGTCCTACCCATATATCTCTGAACTAATCTCCCAATATCATCCAATTTGTGATTTTCGATCCTCCCAAGACCTCCTCCTTTCCTCCACACTTGTACATTCCTCATTTAGCCGCCTGCAAGACTTCGCCCGAGCATCCCCATCCTCTGGAATTTTGCACCTCAAAACTTCCAAAGATCCCCTACACTCAGAACCTTCAAGCGGAACCTGAAAACCCATCTCTTCAGAACAGCCTACAGCCTGCAATGACCATGGTGCCACCTCACCACCACTGGACCTGGCGCTCCACCACCACTGGACCAGAAGCTCCACCACCGCCCCAGCAGACCTAACCTACTGTTTCCCTCCTCATTGCCCTGTAGAATGTAAGCCCACAAGGGCAGGGTTCTCTCTCCCCTCTGTACCAGTCTGTCACTGTTTGTTTGTTCATAGTACTTTTAACTTGCTTGTATGTATCCCTTTCTCATGTACAGTACCATGGAATCAATTGCGCTCTATAAATAAGCAATAATAATAATAATGGCTCCAAACCTGTAAATATGCAATGAACATATATATTTTATTGGTTAATATTAGTCCAAAAAATGCAAGGTTGAACTCGCCACTAGAAATCCTCTGGTCCTCAAGTCTGACAGAATAGAGCCAAGAAAGTATCAGCAAAAAACAACGCCATTGGATCTGATTTGGAGCCAGTCACTCTCTGCCAGGGCCAAGTTTTAGGCCCTATTCAAACATTCAGTATTTGGTCAGTATTTTATCTCAGCGTAATGCTGACTATTGTCACTTCTCATGGCAAGCAATGAGATAGAGGAGTGAATAAGTTGGGGGTCAAATATCAAGAGGGTACATCACAAGGAGAGGGGCAAGACAAAAGAGTAAACGGGTCACAGTCCTTGGTCAGATCCCAACAATGTGGATAGAGACAAAGGGCTAGGGAAACGAAGCATCAAAGGCAAGGTCCAAAGACTGCTTCTTCTGTTCTTCCTGTAACTGCAGGAAACAACCCAAAGCAGGATCTTTCATTTGAAAATTCATCCCGCCACTGACTGTTTTGGACCAGTCAAATTATAGTATCTTTTCCACCTCAAATGGAGGATGGTCCATGAGACAACTTCTAATTAACCCAGCAACAGTAAGTAAAAACATAGTAATAGTAGTGCAAATGAAGCTGAATATTAAAGCAGACCAAGGTGAGGAGGTGAAATAGTACAACAAAGCCTGACAGATAATACCAAGTCATAAAAAGATGTTAACTATATTCACAGATTTGTATTTAATATATCAGGCATGTGTGACCCTTTGTCCCCCCAAGAATGGATGCTTCGGGGCCCCCTTTCAGTCTGACCACTTGGACCTCCACTGATCCAGAAAACTGGGGCTCTGAAGAGCCCTGTGCATATAGAGTGATGGTTGATTATGCGCACTGCTGTGCTTTTCATTTTTAAGGGGACAGCAGAGATTGCCAAGGACTACGCTAGCATGGTCTTCCACATTCCCATAAAAATGTAAGAAACAGCAGCACACATGATTGACCTCCGCTCCATTTATATGAGGCTCTTCAGAGTCCCAGTGTTTGGACCCACAGAGATCAGGAAGATATCCACTATTCCATGAATCTACTATATAGTTGTCTAATGGTGTCGTCACACGCATCAATGCGATGAACGATTTTGTTAGCGATCACATGCATCGCTAACAAAATCGTTCAGATCGCTGGTGAGCTGTCACGCAGGCAGACTCACCAGCGATCAATGGACCAGAGACATTGTGGAAACTATTTAAATATCGTTTCCACGGTGTCTTGCTCCCGCTGACAGGCTGCAGTTAAGCCAGCATCACACATGTCAATGTCGTCAGCGATCTGATCGCTGGCGACATTGACGGCTGATCGCTGGTGACCTGTCACACAGGCAGACTCACCAGCGATCATTTTACCAGCGACATCGTGGAAATGATTTAAATATCGTTTCCACGATGTCTGCAGGCTGGTATGCATGGTAAACTGCGGGTAACTAGGCAGCGCGCGCTGCCTAGATACCCGATGTATACCTTAGTTACCAGCCTTCTCTGCTCACTGGCTGGTATCCAAGGTGCACAGCGGGTAACTAGGCTCCCATTTTACCGGTGGTTGGATCGGCACGGATCCGATGCTGTCCAGTTTGAGGCACGGACACAAAATCGCAGCAGGCTATGATTTTGTTTCCGTGACTAAATAGGACAGCATCGGATGGTGCAAAAATTGGATGCCAAAAGGCACACACCAGATCTCTATTGGGATACATGGAAGGCGAATCTGGATCTGAGTGTATCCATTTTGAAACGGATACACTTGGAAGCTACAAAATCATGATGTGAAACCGGCCTAAGGTTCCTAAGGATTTTAGCAATGTAATCCAAAAGAGTCAATTCTTTTTTAGAATTGCCAGATGGTCCCCCCTTTCCTCCTGGAATATACAGTACTAGTATTTGAGATATTGGACTTATCTTGGTTATGCAGGACCTCTATCCTCACCGCATGCAGTCTTCATCAAAGTCCTGCAAGAGTATAATTCACCAAAAATATACTTGGTACCCACTCTATAAGAGATATAGTTTTAAAGATAACTAGAAGTCTTAATTTGGATATTACGGTAATTCTCAGAAACCCACTTATCTTCCAACACTGGGTAACTACATAACCATGTTATCCATCAGATCCACCTATAACCATCTGCTGATAAATCTGTTTGAATCTTCTTACCTTTAGTAAATATCTCCAATGTTCAGACTTGAGGGACCTCAGTGATTTTCAGCAGGTGCTAGATTCGAATTTCCTCTGTCTTTGCGAGATCTTCTGAAATAAGTTTTCCTTTCATGCCATCGCAAAATGACAATTGTAAGCTGCTGTGCAGCTTATAGATCTTTAATTGTCAGTTTTGGAGCTTGACTTGAACTTTGCTCTGGGCGATCCAGACTTACATCATTACAATGACAGAGCTATAGTTCTGCATCTGTCATCATCTTTAACATTCTCTGAATTAATGACAGAGGAAACAGTATTTGCTTCTGATTGCACCTCTTTAATTTTTAAGGGGATCGACCCTTCAGCAGATAGTGATGTGCAGTCTAAATTTTGGAGATTTTAGGTCTTTAAAGTAAATGTTGTTAAAGCAGCAGCCACTTAGATGTTTGAAAGTAATAATATACATGAGAACAGGAAGGATGTGAGGTTACAGGTGCAAGAATAGGCTGTTCACAGTGTGCAAATACGGTAGCAGCGTTATCATCCTGTCCACAATCTGCCCTGTAGACCACAGAGCTAATTCCACCCACCACCACTTGTTATAAAGGAACTGACAATCTGTCACCAGAATCTGGGCTGGAGAAGGGCTGGTCTTCTCTGCTCCGGAGAAGTTTTACTGAATGTTTTTAATAACATATCTGAAAAAATGGCTCATATTTTCTATGAAATGTGAGACAACACAAAATTGACCTCTCCAGAAGATGAAGGACCATAAACAAGAAAGGAAGGAAATCTGGTGCCACGTGTCCATATTTAAAACAATGTCCTTTATTTAGAGATTCAAAGCATATACGTCTAGATCCCAACGGGCCCTGTTAGATGTGTTTCGGAGCGAATAAGGAACCCTCTGTTCCGAAACACATCTGGCATGGCCGGTTAGGGTCTAGATGTATATGCTCTTATATGCTTTGAATCTCTAAGTAAAGGACATTGTTTTATATATGGACACGGCACTGAATTTCCTTCCTTTCTTCATAAACGAGTGGAGGCCAGCCACTATCCTGGGTGCCTGGGAATCAGAGGTGTGAGCTGGTAAGCGGCACATTCACTTTTTCTTTCCCTCCTTTGCACGACCACAAACAAGGCCAAACCAAAAAGCTTAGAAGGGGATAGATCAATGCCTACAGTACTTTCCTCCTGTAAAACTTAAAGGGGATATCTGTGCAAAATAAATCTTTGCTCAGTGGACTGGATTTGTAAAATATAACAAATCAGTCGTACTCACCTACGGGTACCAACCTGGATCCTGCGCAGCCTGATCTGCGCAGAGACAGGAAGTGGTAATGTCAGCATTCCACTAGCTGCAGGCCCGCTGCTGCCTGTGAATGGCTGCTAGTATCAAGGGACATGAGTAGCATGTCATTGGATGTTTTATGATGACACTCTGCTCAAAGTCACCTGACTGCTGAAGCCAATCACAAGCCAGCAGTCAATCATGCCATTGCATTTTCCAAAATTGTAATATAAGCGTAATTGTGGGTTAGTTGGTATATAAATATTTGAGAATGTAATTGGATTTGATGACATATGAAAGGTTAATTAGTTTATATTGTGGGATGTCAGGGTGTAAATTATACAGCAAGCTGAGAGTTAGATTATACTATACCTGCCCAAAATGACTGAGACTGAATAATATGTCACTTGGGCTTTAAACATAAAAATGGAGACCCAGAATCAAACTGACAGCCAGGACTGATAAAGAAGGACTGTGAAGATATTTGAAGCTAATCTGTCATTAACATATGCTGCCCTAGTTAAATAAGTAGAGGTCCTGAGTCACAATGCAAAATGTCACAAAGAACAATATTGTCCTTGTGTAAAAGGTCTTTACAAAGAATATTCAGCAGACTCCAGTGTTCTGTCTTCATAAGGAGAGTGTGGCCTCCAATACGTAATGGTCGCCGTTTTATACTAACCTATACAGCAGCTGCTGTCACTCAGGTATGAGGGGGGAGATGAAGGTGGCGAGCTCCTGACAATTGTCTCCTTCCTCAGTACTCTGTAGATTGTAAGCCTGTGAGGGCAGGGTCCTTCCCGTTCTGTCACTTTTAGTTTGTGTATTGTGTTTTAAATACTGTATGTATTTTATGTGGGTAAACACCCTTCACATGTAGAGCACCATAGAATTAATGGTGCTTTAAATAAATAATAATAATGTATCTGCTGTATAGTAGGAGTGTAGAGTAGGATCAGACAGCTTCATATCAGGTTTTCTACTCATCCTTTCTAAAGGCAGATCTCAGCCCACAGTTTCCGATTCATAATCAGCTTTTCTCAGTTCCTCACTACCTCGACCTCGAGAAATGTTTTCGTTCTTCAGCTTGTTCCTGTTGGTAGTGTACAGACAATAAAATAAATAAAACTACATGTCACTATTAAGTATAAATTGAAAGGGGATACTAACCCCAAACTCCTGCATAAGAGGATTACCGTATATCATTTCCTGTACATTTAGGAAACATTAGGGTTTTTTCTTGCATTTTCTGTGACCTCCTTAGTTTTCAAACAGCTAGTAAAGCCCCAGTTTTATTATATATTTTTTTATAATAATTAATTCTATTCTGCCCCCTAAAATTATTCCATTGCGAGGATATTATATTTCTGAAACACCGGCAAAAGCCAGGAAAAAAGAAACATTAACATTTTGTTTATGTGTGATTACGCCGGAGCTGGCCTTGTTAGGGGAGGGGAGTTTATTGTAAGTCTGTGGACCCAATGTGTTGCTGCTTACAAGAATTTTGGAGGAGCACCGTGTATAACGCCTTCTGTTAATAGACCGTGTAGTTAGTAATATGGATAATTCTAGCGCTAACACTACCCCTTTTTTTCTATGTTTCATAATACAAGATACGCTCGAATTGTCTGTTTAACCCATTTTTGGGATGTTTATTGATTAGATAATAAAATACACAATGGAAAAATGTTGCAGAAAGGGTAGGGATTACTCTTATGTTAGATTTAGGAGTACTCTAGAAATATACAAAATTAAGGATGCAATATAGAATTACACTTAGAAGACAGGGAGTGAAATTAAAATGTGTTAACCACCCTTGCTTCTTTGTGGATTTTTCCAGTGATCTATAACAAAATACAATGTAAGCAGTGGAAATCCTAGCACTAGCTACAATACTCAGATGAAAGAAGGAGCGGCACTCACTAAAGCTTGAATGCAGTGCTGGAAATTTATTCTGGTAAAATCGGGGTTACATCTGTACAGGGAGGGGAGTGAGACAGGGTCAAAGCTGGCTAGACCTATAACAAAAAATGTGTGATTTATACACTAGATATGTTGTGTTGGGTTTGTATATATTCGTTACAAATACATAAGCTACTGTACTATATTATATGTGGTTTTCCTGGGAGGTGTATCCTGATTCTGTCATAAGGGGTTGTGTTATATATGTGAAGGAGGAGCTTATATATAGGCTTACGTACCGCAGACAGGTGTGAAGTATTTTTAGCCCCACCTTCACATATATAACACAACCCCTTATGACAGAATCAGGATACACCTCTCAGGAAAACCACATATGATATAGTACAGTAGCTTATGTATTTGTAACGAATATATACAAACCCAATACAACAAATCTAGTGTATAAATCACACATTTTCTGTCATAGGTCTAGCCAGCTTTGAATCCCTTAACTGTTAAATGTGAATAGAAACTACAAAAGATAAAGAACTACAACTTTGACTGGGTGTAAAACCAACAACTCTAGGTCAAAGTAGCATACAGCAAAACTATGCCTAAGGGAAAGGACTCATACAGCTAGACAGCAACGTACGTTTATTAAGTAGTAATCTGTTTTAGCTGCACTTAATTTTTAAAGGAACAAGAAAGATACAAGTAAAAAGTAAAGCAAAGGTCTCACTCCATTGCAGAAAGGAACTTAAGTCTGCAAGTAAGATACCCAGGTATAGAACCTATAGTTGAACTACTAATGTCATTAATATCATCTACATAGACTCAGAATAACATGAATCTTAAGAAAAGGAGAGAATAATAATCTACCCCAATCTAATTTTTCCTCCATTTTGTTTAAGATAGGACTAACCAACACCCCAACTGGCAAAACAGGAGCTAATGTACACCTTCCCTCACATTCTTAAGAAACATTCCTAAAGTGGTCATGCTCATATACATGCACATACACACACCTAAACACATACATGTACACACATGGGCATGCACGCACATACATACACACGCACGTTCACACATGTACATACAAGCATGCACATACACACATGTGCATACAAGCAGGCACATACACATTTTGTGCATACATTCATATACACACACGCACAGATACACACACCTACACGCACACAAATGCGTATACACACATATACACACATGCACACACATACATGCACATGCACACACACATGCAAACACACATGCATGCACACAAACACACATACATACACATGTGCATACACGTGCACACACGTACACATGCACACACACACGCACAAAGGGCAAATCTTGCAGGAAAAGGACAAAGACCAACATGATAGCTAAATAAAGCAAGTAAAGGTAAGTTGCTCATTTATTCCATTTGGATTAACAGAGTTCATCAGAAAGATCCACCTAGATTCACGTTGTAATTAGTGATGAGCGAGTACTAAAATGCTCGGGTGCTCGAAGCTCGGGCCGAGCATCCCGAGATACTCGTGTACTCGGCCCGAGTAACAAGCCCAATGTTATCCTATGGGAGACACGAGTATTTTTATGAAATGACTGCCGGCAGCATGGAAAAACCCTAAAAATGTCACAAAAGTCTCAGAAGAGTGCTCAAATGACATGGCAACACCATGGGGAAGACCCCTGGAAGCATTTCTCACTCAAAAGTCACAGCTCTGAACAATGTTGTCCGAGTTTCACGCCAATTTTACGGAGTCTCCAGAAAACCTTCCAAAATGACACCAAAATGAATATTTAGGGTGGAAATGTTAAGGGCACATACCCAAATGTGAGATACAGCTGGTGTATGTTACTTTTTGTGATTACATGAAACATTTTACGTGAAAACACTGTGCGGCACTCCGATGACCCTGAGAAGAGACGAACATGAAGCCCTGTCTTGAAATAATGTGCCCATTTTGAGGAACTGGGTCTATTGTAGTATCTTCCTTTGCCAGGGCAGTCCAAAATTGTGAGGCTCCTCATTGTCCCTGGATAGAGACGTGCAGGAGGGCCTGTAAACAAGAACTGGGTGTATTGTAGTATACCCCTTTGGCCAGGGCAGCCAAAAATTGGAAGGTTCAACAATGACCCATGCATACAGACATGTAGTAGGGCCTGTAACCCTCAAGTGGGTGTATTTTAGCCTAGGCCTTTGGCCAGGGCAGCCAAAAAGTGGGAGGCTCCTCATTGTCCCTGGATAGACACGTGCAGGAGGGCCTGTAAACAAGAACTGGGTGTATTGTAGCATAGCCCTTTGGCCAGAGCAGCCAAAAATTGGAAGGTTCAACAATGACCCATGCATACAGACATGTAGTAGGGCCTGTAACCCTCAAGTGGGTGTATTTTAGCCTAGGCCTTTGGCCAGGGCAGCCCAAAAGTGGGAGGCTCCTCATTGTCCCTGGATAGACACGTGCAGGAGGGCCTGTAAACAAGAACTGGGTGTATTGTAGTATAGCCCTTTGGCCAGGGCAGCCAAAAATTGGAAGGTTCAACAATGACCCATGCATACAGACATGTAGTAGGGCCTGTAACCCTCAAGTGGGTGTATTGTTGTATAGCCCTTTGGTCAGGGCAGCCAAAAATTGGGAGGTTCAACAATGACCCATGCATACAGACATGTAGTAGGGCCTGTAACCCTCAAGTGGGTGTATTTTAGCCTAGGCCTTTGGCCAGGGCAGCCAAAAAGTGGGAGGCTCCTCATTGTCCCTGGATAGACACGTGCAGGAGGGCCTGTAAACAAGAACTGGGTGTATTGTAGCATAGCCCTTTGGCCAGGGCAGCCAAAAATTGGAAGGTTCAACAATGACCCATGCATACAGACATGTAGTAGGGCCTGTAACCCTCAAGTGGGTGTATTTTAGCCTAGGCCTTTGGCCAGGGCAGCCCAAAAGTGGGAGGCTCCTCATTGTCCCTGGATAGACACGTGCAGGAGGGCCTGTAAACAAGAACTGGGTGTATTGTAGTATAGCCCTTTGGCCAGGGCAGCCAAAAATTGGAAGGTTCAACAATGACCCATGCATACTGACATGTAGTAGGGCCTGTAACCCTCAAGTGGGTGTATTGTAGTATAGCCCTTTGGTCAGGGCAGCAAAAAATTGGGAGGTTCAACAATGACCCATGCATACAGACATGTAGTAGGGCATGTAACCCTCAAGTGGGTGTATTTTAGCCTAGGCCTTTGGCCAGGGCAGCCAAAATGTGGGAGGCTCCTCATTGTCCCTGGATAGACACGTGCAGTAGGGCCTGTAAACAAGAACTGGGTGTATTGTAGTATAGCCCTTTGGTCAGGGCAGCCAAAAATTGGGAGGTTCAACAATGACCCATGCATACAGACATGTAGTAGGGCGTGTAACCCTCAAGTGGGTGTATTTTAGCCTAGGCCTTTGGCCAGGGCAGCCAAAAATTGGAAGGTTCAACAATGACCCATGCATACAGACATGTAGTAGGGCCTGTAACCCTCAAGTGGGTGTATTTTAGCCTATGCCTTTGGCCAGGGCAGCCAAAAATTGGAAGGTTCAACAATGACCCATGCATACAGACATGTAGTAGGGCCTGTAACCCTCAAGTGGGTGTATTGTAGTATAGCCCTTTGGTCAGGGCAGCCAAAAATTGGGAGGCTCCACATTGTCCCTGGATAGAGACGTGCAGGAGGGCCTCAAAACATTTTTTCCATTGAAAAGGAGCGGGTCCCCTGTCGTTGTAATGCCCATTCTAAAAGAATGGGCGAAAAAATTTACCACTGCGGGTATACCTCAAACAACAGCCTAACTATTGTAACGGTCATCATGGTGTCACATGAGGAGAAGGAGGAGCAGTCCAGCGATTAGCCAAAGTCCTGAAGTGTGTAACCATGGGTGAGTGGAGGTACATGGCAAATTCACATAACAAAATTTTAATTCAGTTGTTATTTGCTGGTGGTGTGGTGAAGTCTGGCCCAATCCAACCCTTGTTCATCTTGATCAGAGTCAGCCTGTCAGCATTTTCAGTTGACAGGCGGGTGCGTTTATCAGTGATGATTCCACCTGCAGCACTGAAAACACGCTCTGATAAAACGCTAGCGGCAGTGCAGGCCAGGACTTCCAAGGCGTAGAGAGCCAATTCATGCCACGTGTCCAATAATTGAAAGGCACAGAGGAATCTCGCAGTACAGTTGTTCGATCTGCAAGGTACTCCTTCAGCATCTGCCCAAACTTAGCATTTCTGGTGGCACTACCCCGCACCTCAGGGGCTGTGGTACGTGAGGGGCTGAGAAAACTGTCTCACATCGTAAAGACAGTTCCCCTACCTCTGGCGGATTGGACTTGTGCCCCTCTCGGCCGTACGCCTTGGTTGTCCACCCAATCCTGACCTATGCCGCTAGCATTTTGTGAGGGGAAAGATTTCACTACTTCCGTGACTATGGCCCTGTGGAACTGCTGCATTTTGGCTGACCTCTCTGCCTCAGGAATGAGATACATAAAGTTCTCCTTGTAGTGTGGGTCTAACAGTGTTGCCAACCAGTACTGATTGTCGGCCAAGATGTTCTGAACGTGAGGGTCACGAGACAGGCAGCTTACCATAAAGTCAGCCATGTGCACCAGACTCTTAACAGCCATCACTTCAGTATCCAGACCAACACAATGACTGAACATGCTGTCCTCCTCCTCCTCCTCCTCATCTCCCCTGTCCTCTGGCCAGCCACACTGAATCGAGGGTATGACTGGTGTGCATGTCATATCCTCAATTTGGCCAGAGAGTTGCTCCATGTCTTCATCCTCCTCCTCCTCGTCATAGTCCTCCACTACACGTTGTGATGAGATGAGGCTGGGCTGTGTGTTTTCACCCACACCCACTACTGTTTCTTGCTCCAAGTCATCGCGCTCGGCCTGCAATGCATCCTCTTTGATTTTCAGCAGAGACCGTTTTAGAAGGCAGAGTAGTGGTATGGTGACGCTAATAATGGCGTCATCGCCGCTCACCATCTTGGTGGAGTCCTCAAAGTTTTGGAGGACGGTGCATAGGTCCGACATCCATCTCCACTCCTCAGGTGTTATGTGTGGAGTTTGACCCATTTCCCGACGGCTTAGGTGATGCAGGTAGTCCACAACTGCCCTCTTCTGCTCACATATCCTGACCAACATGTGCAGAGTTGAATTCCAACGCGTGGGGACATCACACACCAGTCTGTGGGCCGGAAGACGCAAATGGCGCTGAAAGCCGGAAAGTCCGGCTGAAGCAGCAGGTGACTTGCGAAAATGTGCAGACAGACGCCGAACTTTTACCAGCAGGTCAGACACCTCTGGGTATGACTTCACAAACCTCTGAACCACCAGGTTGAGCACATGGGCCACGCATGGAACATGCGTCAGCTGCCCTCGCCTCAAAGCTGCCACCAGGTTCCGGCCATTGTCACACACGACCTTTCCTGGCTTTAGGTTCAGAGGTGTGAGCCAGTGATCTGCCTGCTGTTTCAGAGCTGTCCACACCTCTTCTGCATTGTGGGGTTTGTCACCTATGCAGACTAGCTTTAGCACAGCCTGTTGCCGCTTTGCAGAGGCAGTGCTGCAGTGCTTCCAGCTTGGGACTGGTGTGGAGGGTACAGTGGATGAGGATGCGCAGGAGGAGGAGGCTGAGGAGCATGACATTCCGGAGCTGTAGAGTGTCGGTGAAACCCTGACAGAGGTAGGGCCTGCTATCCTTGGTGTGGGAAGGACGTGTTCCGTCCCTCGCTCAGACTGGGTCCCAGCCTCCACAATATTAATCCAGTGTGCCGTCAAGGAGATGTAGCGGCCTTGCCCACAAGCACTTGTCCACGTGTCTGTGGTTAGGTGGACTTTGGCTGAAACAGCATTGTTCAGGGTACGTGTGATGCTGTTGGACACGTAGTTATGCAATGCGGGGACGGCACATATGGAGAAATAGTGGCGGCTGGGGACCGAGTAACGTGGGACAGCAGCCGCCATCAGGTCGCGGAATGCGTCCGTCTCCACCAGCCGGAAAGGCAACATTTCTAGCGCTATGAGTCGCGAAATGTGATCATTCAGGACTGTGGCATGTGGGGCGTTGGCAGCGTATTTGCGCCTGCGTTCAAATGTTTGCTGAATGGATAATTGAACGCTGCGCTGGGACAAGGACGTGCTTGATGGTGGTGTAATTTGTGCGTGGGCAACTTCAGGTGCAGGGCCGGAGGCTTGTTTGCAGCCAGCATGGACAGGGGATTGGCTCGCACGCACAACAGGCGAAGACGTAGCAGTGACATCAGCAAGCACCGCTCCTCGACTCTGTTGTACTTCCCACAAAGTCGGGTGCTTGGCTGACATGTGCCTGATCATGCTGGTGGTGGTCAGGCTGCTAGTTTTCGTACCCCTGCTGATACTGGCATGGCAGGTGTCGCAAATGGACTTTTTAGAGTCTTCTGGAGCCAACTTAAAAAACTCCCAGACTCGGGAAGACCGAACATTTGCACAGGCACCTTGAGTCGTGTTGTTGTTCCGGGGAACGGTTGCCTGCCTTCTGCCTGCAGACGCAACCCTGCTTCGTACTGCCTGTTGGGATGCTACACCTCCCTCCCCCTGTGCACTGCTGTCCTCGCTCTGCATATCCTCCTGCCATGTTGGGTCAGCTACTGGATCATCCACCACGTCGTCTTCCTCTTCCGCACCCTGATCCTCCTCCTGACTTCCTGGCAATTGTGTCCCATCATCGGCCACCCCTTGTTGAGACACTTTGACAACTTTCCGTTCGTCATAACGTGGCTGCTCAAATATTTGGGCATCTGTACATACCATCTCCTCATCACCCACTTCAAGACGAGGTGGCGACAGGCCAGATTCTGCGAATGGATACGTGAACAGCTCTTCCGAGTGTCCTAGTGTGGGATCAGTAATGTCCGTGGACGTGTACTCGGCCAGGTGGTAGGAAGGAGGATCAGGTTGGGAAATGTGCGGTGCAGTATCACGGCTACTGACAGTTGACCGTGTGGAAGACAGGGTGTTTGTGGAGGTGCCCATCTGACTTGAAGCATTATCCGCTATCCAAGTAACAACCTGTTGACACTGGTCTTGGTTCAACAGTGGTGTACTGCTGCGGGCCCCAACAATTTGGGACAGCGAGCGAGGAGATGTGGCCCTTTATTGTTGCGAAATTAGTGCTTGCACACGACCTCGGCCTCTGCCTGCACCACCATCACGTCCACTTCCTTGTTCCTTGCCAACGCCCTTGCCAACGCCTTTGCGCATTTTGCCTGTATAGAGTGACAACTGTCTGGTGACTGTAGAGGTCACAGGAGATTAGGATTTTAGTTCCCTAACCTGTATCAAGGTATGACGTACACCAGTCTGGTGACTGTAATGGTTTCAGGAGAGGATTTTAGTCCCTAACCTGTATCAAGGTATGACGTACACCAGTCTGGTGACTGTTGAGATCACAAGAGATTAGGATTTTAGTTCCCTAACCTGTATCAAGGTATGACGTACACCAGTCTGGTGACTGTTGAGATCACAAGAGATTAGGATTTTAGTTCCCTAACCTGTATCGAGATATGACGTACACCAGTCTGGTGACTGTAATGGTATCAGGAGAGGATTTTAGTCCCTAACCTGTATCAAGGTATGACGTACACCAGTCTGGTGACTGTTGAGATCACAAGAGATTAGGATTTTAGTTCCCATAACCTGTATCAAGATATGACGTACACCAGTCTGGTGACTGTAATGGTTTCAGGAGAGGATTTTAGTCCCTAACCTGTATCAAGGTATGACGTACACCAGTCTGGTGACTGTTGAGATCACAAGAAATTAGGATTTTAGTTCCCTAACCTGTATCAAGGTATGACGTACACCAGTCTGGTGACTGTTGAGATCACAAGAGATTAGGATTTTAGTCCCTAACCTGTATCAAGGTATGACGTACACCAGTCTGGTGACTGTAATGGTTTCAGGAGAGGATTTTAGTCCCTAACCTGTATCAAGGTATGACGTACACCAGTCTGGTGACTGTAATGGTTTCAGGAGAGGATTTTAGTCCCTAACCTGTATCAAGGTATGACGTACACCAGTCTGGTGACTGTTGAGATCACAAGAGATTAGGATTTTAGTTCCCTAACCTGTATCAAGGTATGACGTACACCAGTCTGGTGACTGTTGAGATCACAAGAGATTAGGATTTTAGTTCCCTAACCTGTATCAAGGTATGACGTACACCAGTCTGGTGACTGTTGAGATCACAAGAGATTAGGATTTTAGTTCCCTAACCTGTATCAAGGTAAGACGTACACTAGTCTGGTGACTGTAATGGTTTCAGGAGAGGATTTTAGTCCCTAACCTGTATCAAGGTATGACGTACACCAGTCTGGTGACTGTTGAGATCACAAGAGATTAGGATTTTAGTCCCTAACCTGTATCAAGGTATGATGTACACCAGTCTGGTGACTGTAATGGTTTCAGGAGAGGATTTTAGTCCCTAACCTGTATCAAGGTATAGACGTACACCAGTCTGGTGACTGTAATGGTTTCAGGAGAGGATTTTAGTCCCTAACCTGTATCAAGGTATGACGTACACCAGTCTGGTGACTGTAATGGTTTCAGGAGAGGATTTTAGTCCCTAACCTGTATCAAGGTATGACGTACACCAGTCTGGTGACTGTTGAGATCACAAGAGATTAGGATTTTAGTTCCCTAACCTGTATCAAGGTATGACGTACACCAGTCTGGTGACTGTTGAGATCACAAGAGATTAGGATTTTAGTTCCCTAACCTGTATCAAGGTAAGACGTACACTAGTCTGGTGACTGTAATGGTTTCAGGAGAGGATTTTAGTCCCTAACCTGTATCAAGGTATGACGTACACCAGTCTGGTGACTGTTGAGATCACAAGAGATTAGGATTTTAGTCCCTAACCTGTATCAAGGTATGATGTACACCAGTCTGGTGACTGTAATGGTTTCAGGAGAGGATTTTAGTCCCTAACCTGTATCAAGGTATGACGTACACCAGTCTGGTGACTGTAATGGTTTCAGGAGAGGATTTTTAGTCCCTAACCTGTATCAAGGTATGACGTACACCAGTCTGGTGACTGTAATGGTTTCAGGAGAGGATTTTAGTCCCTAACCTGTATCAAGGTATGACGTACACCAGTCTTGTGACTGTTGAGATCACAAGAGATTAGGATTTTAGTTCCCTAACCTGTATCAAGGTATGACGTACACCAGTCTGGTGACTGTAATGGTGTCAGGAGAGGATTTTAGTCCCTAACCTGTATTAAGGTAGTACGTACACCAGTCTGGTGACTGTAATGGTGTCAGGAGAGGATTTTAGTCCCTAACCTGTATTAAGGTAGTACGTACACCAGTCTGGTGACTGTAATGGTGTCAGGAGAGGATTTTAGTCCCTAACCTGTATTAAGGTAGTACGTACACCGGTATGGTGCCTGTAATGGTGTCAGGAGAGGATTTTAGTCCCTAACCTGTATTAAGGTAGTACGTACACCAGTCTGGTGACTGTAATGGTGTCAGGAGAGGATTTTAGTCCCTAACCTGTATTAAGGTAGTACGTACACCAGTCTGGTGACTGTAATGGTGTCAGGAGAGGATTTTAGTCCCTAACCTGTATTAAGGTAGTACGTACACCAGTCTGGTGACTGTAATGGTGTCAGGAGAGGATTTTAGTCCCTAACCTGTATTAAGGTAGTACGTACACCAGTCTGGTGACTGTAATGGTGTCAGGAGAGGATTTTAGTCACTAACCTGTATTAAGGTAGTACGTACACCAGTCTGGTGACTGTAATGGTGTCAGGAGAGGATTTTACTCCCTAACCTGTATTAAGGTAGTTCGTACACCTGTCTGGTGACTGTAATGGTTTCAGGAGAGGATTTTAGTCCCTAACTAGGGATGGGCGAGTCTACTCGCTAGGACTCGGGACTCGGCGATTCTGAAGGTACTCGCAGGACTCGTTACTCGGCGAATCTCCCAGCTTGGACTCGCACAGTGACGAGTCCAATGGAATTCAATGTCAATAAGCTTGACTCTTCACAGATACCCGCTGTCAGCAGCGAGTCTGAGCGAGTCTACGATTCCGAGTCCTACGAGTCTACGATTCCGAGTCCTGTATACTGTATTCGGGAGTCGGACTCTCGAATACAGAATCTGTTATGTTCCGAGTCAGCACAGCGTGCGTGTTAGGTCAGAAAACTTGTGAAGATAGCCAATCATAGTCAGTAATGGCATAGCAAAGTTGGTTGTGTCAGGACTATGATTGGCTGCTGTCCATCGTGATGCCTATGTAATGTATGACAGGCAAGGCAGTATATAAGGCTTGTCCCCGCCATTTTGGCCACATTCCTGAGACGATCTGACCTAGTATAGGGAGTATAGGGAGAGAGAGATATATGCTGGAGCAGATCAGGGATTGTCAGTGTAGGGAAGATTCCTTATATTAACCCAAAAAGCTCTTCTGAGAGCTAGGAGGAGGACGGAGTAGTGCTGTGTAGGCAGGCAGGGAGGGAAGGAAGGAGAAGCCTTAGAGTGCACACAGGACGGACCTCATAGCTTAGCTTACTCACTCAGCTTTGCTAACAGCTGCAGTCAGAGGCTTAGCTGAGGTGCTGTTTCCTTTTTGTTTTTGCACCAGATCGATTTTTGTTCCTAATAAGCCATAGAGCGTTATTTTTTCTGTGGCAGACCAGTGCGTTGCTGCTAGCACGTACACCACCTTAGGGAGTGTAGTGTGCGGCTTCACTGCCAAGTGTGAGTGCGCACACTTACCCCGCCAGCAAGTGACGCATACAGCAACACCAAACCACATCTCGGTGGCTGTGCGCACTTAAAACCAATTTTTTTAGGGAGTGTAGTGTGCGGCTTCACTGCCAAGTGTGAGCGCGCACACTTACCCCGCCAGCAAGTGACGCATACAGCAACACCAAACCACATCTGGGTGGCTGTGCGCACTTAAAACCAATTTTTTTAGGGAGTGTAGTGTGCATCATCATCGGCTCCAAGCCTCCAAATAAGAGAAAAACCAGCGAGTTTGGACTCGCACACTTTCAGAGACACATCAGCGAGTTGTAAATGTCATTATTCGCTATTACTCGGTTCCCTATTCATTAACATTGGACTCGCTGGACTCGCAACGAGTCCCGAGTCCTTGACTCGGACTCGTTGGGGTCTTGCGATTCCGAGTCTTTTAGGACTCGCCCATCTCTATCCCTAACCTGTATTAAGGTAGTAAGTTCAAGAGTGTGGTGACTCTAATGGTCACAGAAAAGCTTGGATTTTGATCTGTATCACCCTGCCTATATCCTCCTAGATTAGTCCTGAGAAGGACTGTTCTGGTCACTGGAAAGCTTGGACTCTGATCTGGATCACCCTGCCTATATCCTCCTAGATTAGTCCTGAGAAGGACTGTTGTGGTCAGCAGCAGTTTGCAGCCCTGCTCCGGATCTACCTGTAAGGGCCGCAAATCTGTCCCTAAGCAGCAGCAGACACTCTCCCTACACTGACTGTCTGGATGGCTGTGTGCCGAGCACAGCGCCCCGGGAGTTATAAAGACTCGGTCACGCTGTGCAGGGCGGCCAATCACTGCTATGCCACAACTAACAGGGCTGTGGCATTGCAGTGGTCTGCCAGCCAATCCCTGCACGTGGGCTGGCTCTCAAAAGAGCGCCAGCATGCAGAGATGACGACCACGAGCACGGCACGAGTATCGCGAGATTACTCGGTGCTCGCCGAGTAGCCCGAGTACAGTGATACTCGTGCGAGTACCGAGTAGTGGCGAGCATGCTCGCTCATCACTAGTTGTAATATTTTTTTCTTTCAGTCACCAAGTCTTGGTGAACGGGAATAGCTTCAATCCCTTGGAAAGTAATAGACTTAAGTTTTCCATCATGCACCCTATTAAAAGTAAGATGGGTGTCTTATTGGTTTCTAATGTCACCTAGATGTTCTTCAATACGGACCCTCAGCTGGCATTAGGTCTTGCAAAAGCTACACTTTCCTAATCTAAAACTCCCCGACTCAAAGTTAGGTGCGGAAGTGTAGCTTTTGTGATTCAATATCACCTCTCGTGATTTCACTATCAGTTCAACAAAAAGAATCTATAAAAAAAGATCTTTTGGTAACTGCAGATTGAAAGGAGTGGTCTACCTTTGCACCTGCAGCTGTCCTATGGATTATATAGAAGTGATTGAAGCTATTCCCCGTTTACCAAGACTAGGTGACTGGAACTAAAAGATATTGCAATGTGAATCAAGGTGGATTTTTCTGATGAACTCTGTTAATCTGAATGGAATAAATGATCTATTTAGTTTCATTTGCTTTATTTAGCTATGTTGTTGGTCTTTGTCCTTTTCTTGCAAGATTTGCCTTTTGGGCTACAAAAACGGTACCATTTTTTATGTATTGTTAACCATGGCTCTTCCATATTGAATTTTGATCAATATACACCTCATTAGTAATCAAGCACACTTTTTCCATTTCTTTATGGATATTAAGACTGTGACTATCTAGTTACATATTTATATAAACAGAAAAAGAACTGCACAGCACTCGAGATATAATGTGAACTGGTGCAAGCAGTGATGCTGAACTTACATATTTATATAATCGTATGAACATATATTTTAACATCATATAAGAATGAATAACGAACAATAAAGAGTGATTGAAAGGAACAAAGGAACAGAAATCTGTCGGATATCGAGATTTTCTATGTATGCAATAGCATTACCATCTCCAGAGTAGAAATCATTCTTGTCACCAGTGTAGCATCTGAGGGGACGCTCCTCAACAATGTGCTGAAGTGTTTGATGCTCCGCTCCACAGTCACAGGCAGGAGAGCCAGATTTTCCCCACTTGTGCATAAGATCTGCACAGACCTCACAGTTTGTTCTGATGCGACTTAAGGTACCGTCACACGCGGCAATTTTGCTAGCAATTTCACTGGCAATTTGCTGGTTGCAGTGAAATCATGGACACATTCTTCTATTTTGTTGCCATGTACAAATGGAACAATGTGTCCATGATTTCACTGCAACCAGCAAATTGCCAGTGAAATTGCTAGCAAAACTGACAAGTGTGACGTTACCTTTAGGGTACCTTTACATGCCGCAACAGTGGCGAGAAATGTTGACAGCGATATTGCGATCTGGAAATATCGCTGCCACATTTCCTCCCAATTGCCTCCTTATTGCGGCGTGTAAATCGGGAATTTGGCGGCAATAACACAAATGTCGCCTGGTTTCGATTTCAGAGCAGTGCTCTGAAATCGAAACCAGGCGAAATTGGTTTTATTGCCGCCAAATTCCCGATTTACACGCCGCAATAAGGAGGCAATTTGGCAGCAATCATTCCAGCAAGAAATATCGCCGCCAAAAATGTCTCCCGCGGTTGTTGCGTGTAAAGGTACCCTTAGGGTGACCCTGGTTTTTCTTGGCAGATTGAAGTTTGCTGGTGGATTTTGTAAGTGAGGAAACATTTGAAGCTCATCGTCTACTGCACTGACCCAAAGTTCTCACCATTTCTCATACAGGATGATTGCGGTTCGGATGGGTGGATATCTTGATTTCAGCTGCTGTATTTGAACATCTTGGATATTTTGATGTATTGTGATATTTTCATTATTCACTACTTTGGTGCATTCTTTAAGTAGGAGCTTTTGTCTTCTCAGGTTTACAGGTGCAATGTGGGTCAAGATAGGTAACCAGTAGATGGGCGTTGGGCTGATAGCACCAGATATTATGCGCATAGAGTTATTCAGCTAGGTGTCGATTTCATTCACGTGACAACTACTCAACCATATTTGACATGGCCGCCATTAGACCCTTACAGCTCTTAATAGTTAAGAGGCCCACCAATCATTAGAGGGGGCGTGGCTCTCTGAACAGGTGTAGGGGTCCGGGCGTGCTAGCAGGGGGCTTGGCTGTTTGAAGCAAGGAGTCCTGCCCCCCGGCCAGCACACGCCGCTGACAGCACCGACATGGTCGTGCTGAAAGGATACCTGGACTAATGGTGCGGGAGTCCTCAGGGCTGATAACAGAGAACAGGGCGGCTGTGATTACAGCACTCGCCGCTGCCTCTGAGAGTCAGGAAGCAGCATGTGCAGTCACATGACCACCAACCCTCATCACCAACCAATAGGATGGCGGGGCTGTGTGTCGCACCGCCATGACCCCATCCTTCCATCTCTGGGACGCCGGCTGCTGCCGAACGTGACTGTGATCCATCAGGGCCCACGACTGTCAGCGGTAGTGCGGAGACAAGTGTGAGGTGAGCGGGCACTGCTGTCAGTGCACGTGTGTGCTGTGCCAGGGGGAGTGCACCTGTACTGCCATCATCTCAATTTCATTTCATAGGCACAGTCACAGCTGCTGCAGAACGTCTTTTTGGCATCATGTCTTATTGATGCCTTCACAGTGTGGCTGATAGGAGCATGAAGGCGGCCGGAACCGGCTCAGTGCGGGGGAGCTCTGGCCAGACGGACACGTTACTTGTAGCTCCAAAATAGCCCCTGCAGGTCAGGCCGGGGATGACCCGAGGGCCCCTGTGTGTGGAGCAGCCGGGGATGAGCCGAGGGTCCCTGTGTGCAGAGCGGCCAGGGGTGAGCCGAGGGCCCCTGTGTGCAGAGCAGCCAGGGGGTGAGCTGAGGGCCCCTGTGTGCGTAGCGCCTGGGGGTGAGCCGAGGGCCCTTGTGTGCAGAGCGGCAGGGGCTGAGCCGAGGGCCCCAGTGTGTGGAGTGGCCGAAGGTGAGCCGAGGGTTCCTGTGTGCGGAGCGGCCGGGTTGAGCTGAGGGCCCCTGTATGTGGAGCGTCCGGTCTGTGTCTGTCTCTCTCTGTGTCTGTCTCTCTGTGTCTGTCTCTCTCTTTCTGTGTCTGTTTCTCTGTCTCTCTGTGTCTGTCTCTCTCTCTCTCTGTCCGTCCGTCCGTCTTTCTCTCTCTCTGTCTCTCTCTTTTTGTCTGTCTCTCTCTCTGTCTGTATCTCTCTCTGTCTCTCTCTGTGTCTGTCTCTCTCTCTCTCTCTGTCCGTCCATCTCTCTCTGTCTGTCTCTCTCTGTCTCTCTCTCTCTCTCTGTGTCTGTATCTCTCTCTGTGTCTGTCTCTCTCTCTCTCTGTCTGTCTCTCTCTCTGTCTGTCTCTTTCTTTCTGTGTCTGTCTCTCTCTCTCTGTGTCTGTCTCACTCTCTCTGCCGCTGTTGTCTCCATTGTGCATTTGTCCCGCAGCCATCTCCATTGTGCATTTGTCCCGCAGCTGTCTCCATTGTGCATTTGTCCCGCAGCCGTCTCCATTGTGCATTTGTCCCACAGCCATCTCCATTGTGTATACGGCCAGCAGCAGTCTCTATTGTGTATTCTCTATTGTGTACAGCCAGCAGCAGTCTCTATTGTGTATCGTCTACTGTGTGTATGGCCACCAGCCATCTCCATTGTCTATACGGCCGGGCCCTCAGCCATCTCTATTGTCTATACGACCAGCAGCAGTCTCTATTGTGTATTCTCTATTGTATATACAGGCTCAGAAATTGTGTATTTAGCCCACAGCAGTCTCAAGGGTGTGTGTGTGTAATATATAATAGAGAGAATGTAAAAACAGGAAAAACAGCACAAAAATATAGAAAAAAGTGGACTTTATTGCCAATGGCCACGCATTGGGCAATAAAGTCCACTTTTTTCTATTTTTTTGTGCTGTTTTTTCTTTTTTCACTCTGTTGTATAGAACGATCTGGATTGCTGGTTGGGAAAGCTTTGCACATAAATTGAGGTCATTTTTGGTGCTGTTCCAATTTTTCACTCTAAATATAATGTATGTTTGGGTGGAGGCGGAGCATGGGTGGAGATGGAGGCTGGGCGGTGTCTCAGGGGGCCCCAAAATTTTGTCAGTAAGGGGCCCTGAAATTCCTAGTGGCATCCCTTATATTGGAGCACAATATTCTGCAGCAGAGTACACCAAGGCGAGGGTAGACATTCTCAAGACAGGTGTTGAAGAACCACAGGAGGATCCACAGGGTTTCTGAATAATATTATTGCATGCTTTCATTTTCTGTGCTGTTACACATATCTAGTTACATATCATAGTACAGTATATTTACATGCACTGGGATTGCCTTAATCATAGACTATGTGTATAGAACTGCGAGTCTACCCCTAAAATAGCAGTAAATCATTTTGATCAAGGTCGTTTTCTAGCTCTCTGTCTCGATCTCCTTAATTGGATGAGTCAGGTTGTCCAACCACTGCTATTGCACAGATATCCTACAAGGTACACCGCAGGTACGCAAGTTACGCTTCGGGAATATCAGGAGCTGCCATACCTTTACTATTGATTATTTTCCACTGATACTCAAGCCTGCGGTTCAGCTAGACTGTGCAAGCATCCACCCTCTCAGCTGAGCACACCTCCTGTTTGATAAGGACACTATTGAAGTTAGTATATCACCGCATACATTCCAGTATCACTCCTCCTTCGGACTCTACACCCCGGGCATTGTTCCTGGAGTTACCCTAATGCAGGTATCCATCACTTGTCTCAGCCTTACTGCTTAGACAGTTTGATTGGTGGTTAGTGTGTTTTTTATTTTGTGCAATTTTCATTTTAACTTCGGCACCATTCTGTTTTCTTTGGTTTCTTGTCCCCTGATGAACCTTACCGACTGACAACTCAGGGGAAACGCATTGGGACCTTGAACTTTTAAGGCCTGTCATCCAAATCATGAGACCTGTATACAAAGCAAAAGCTAAGAAACAAATATATTGAGTGGTGTTTATATCACCTTTTTTAAATGTCACAGGCACTTCTGAATGAGTGTAGAGTACTAAAGGGACATCTAGGGAGTCCCGTCGTTGAATGGGGGTGCCACTAAAAATTAGGGCGTCATACCCTCCCTTGACGGGTAGGGCTGTGTAGGTCTGCATTGAGGGTCACTGCTCCTGCTTGATCATAAATCATATATATGTGTATCCTACATCGTTCACCCGTTGGTGCTTTTGGTGTTGAAGGATAAAAAAAAGTCTTCTCACCTGAGCACTGGTGCACAGTCCCCACTCCTCAGTGCAATGGAAAAGAAAGTATTAAAGACCAGCTCCAATCATCCAGGAATTCAAATAAAATCATTTTATTGCAAAGTCCAATTACAAGCAATGATGACAAGGCATACCGTGGTACAGAGTATGCCTTGTCATCATTGTTTTTAATTGGACTTTTCAATAAAAAGGATTTTATTTGAATTCCTAGATGATTGGAGCTAGTCCTTAATACTTTCTTTTCCATTGTGCTTTTGGGTGTGCGTGATTTTAATACATGGTACTATTAAAAGTCAAGTATTAATTATATATTACATTGGGATCGAGGTTTGTTTTTCTTGTTGTTCTGCTCTCTTTATTAAGTATCCCTATCTACAATTTTTTTCTGGTTGTTTTGAATTATAATGGCAGGTTTTCTGACAGGACTCTTTGACTCTAGTAGATGGCTAAGTGACGCTAAGAAAGTATTTTCATAGACAGAAGGGGATGTCTCTGTAGTGATTGTACAACAAGAAAATTGATTGATTGAGCCTCCTCTCAAGTTCCAATTTAATATTCTCCTTGGGGTATACCAAGAATATCTCAAGTCCTGGTAGAAGGTTCAGTCAGTGGAAGGCCCAAAGGCCTTAGGATTCTCATCTCCCCGAACCCTCGCTGTAGAACGCTTTCCCTACTTTCCAAGTGGGAGAAGGAGTCTATTGCTTCATCTTTGAGGTTCATGCAAATACTGCTAGATGAGGAGAAAAGTACTCTAGAAGATACCTCTTCAAGATTGAAGGAACATACTGACACAATGCTTAAATATAAATCTGCGTCAGACTCTGACATAAAGGAAGAAAATCTCAAATCTCTTGTAGGTCGCGATCACAAAAACCTCAAAGAGAGAAAACATAACAACTTTGATAGTGATATTGAGGAGTTTAGAAACAAAGAGGCCTACCCTAATTTTTCTTTAAATGATGATCAAGTTACTGATCCCCCTTCCTCTGATATTGATAACGCTGACTTGAAACATTATCCTAGACCTAGTAAAGATAGAAAACCTTATAGAGGGCTAGGGAGAAGGTGTGGTGGTAAGCCACTACCCCGAGAATGGAGGTCACCCAACAGAAGACCACTAAAGGAGAGAACGGAGGCCAGAGACCCATTGCCATCTGGTTCTGGGCCACCTTCTTCCTCTTCTTTTTTAGAGTCACAATATAAATTTCTATACAACTTGAGGAACCACAATGTCCCACACCAAGTACCACCCATACACTAAGGGAGACGTCTGTTTGTAAGGCAACAGATGAAGGGAATCAGATCTTTAATCTATTAAATTACATGTTATCCAAAACAGAGAGATCAGTACTTCTGAAGGGTCTATCCTATCTACCCACCACAACGTTTGACCCTTTTGTGTGCATCAAAGATTTAAATCTTTTCTGCAGGAAACTAAAATGGAGGAGATCTTTTAATACTAATAATAAAAAAAAAATTTAAGAGCCTTGACATTGATACAGAGGACCTTTCTGACCTCTATCTCTTGGAAGAACTATCTAATGAGGGAAAAAGGGGCATAGGTGAAGGTCCCTTTTCTAATCTAAAAGCAAAAAGCACCAAAATGCCACCTAACACTGATGTTGAGAGTATTGATATCTTATGCAAACTAGTCACAGATGAGATTTGTAAAATTAATCCAAGACATGACCCGCAAAAGATCAAATCTAACTATGGAGGAAAAATATGCATTAGACAGTGTCAGTAAAAATTCCTCAATCACAATAAAGTCTCGGATAAAGGGGGAAATATCGTAGCTTTGTTGTATGGACCCTCTGTATCAACTTTTGGAGGTGTTATATCGACAACATCCTTATTCTCTGGTCATAAGTTCTTCCTTTGGCAATTTTTTAAAACACCTCAATCAGAACACCATAGGTCTTACCTTTAACCATTAAATTGGAGGGGACAAAAATTACTTTCTTGATGTCACCATTAAGAAACAATCTGATGGAAGTTTAAAAACCACAATTTCAGAAAGCCAACAGCGACGAATAACCTTTTGAAATGAGATAGTCATGATCCGATTACTTTAAAAAAAAGTATCTCAAAGGGACAATTGTTGAGACTCCACCGGAATTGTTCCATTGGCGAATTTGAACAAAGGCCAATAACCTTAAACATTAGATTCAGGAGAAGGGGTTACCCCAGAGATGTAGTTGAGGGAGAGTATATATTCACGCCTGGGATGAAGATAGAGCTAAACTCCTATCATCAAGTATTAAATCTGATGACAATCCCATCACAGGAATGATTAGCAGATACAATGACTAAGATTCTAAAGTGATGGATGTGTTTAGGAAATATTGGGACATTCTAAAAGTGGACTTGTATATTTCTAAATTTATTCCTTCCTACCCCTCCCCCTCTCGTGATTTCACTAGCAGTTCAACAAACAGGATCAATGAAAATAGAAAACTGCAGAATGGAGGGAGTGGTCTACCTTTTCACCTGCAAGCTGTCCTATGGACTATATAGGCAAGGCCAAAGAATAGGTGCAGGTTCATATTGGAGAACATCTAGGTGACGTTAGAATCCAACAAAAATTGATTGAAGCTATGCCCCGTTTACCAGGACTTGGTGACTGGAACAAAAAGATATTGCAACATGAATGTAGGTGGATTTTTCTGATGAACTCCGTTAATCTGAATGGAATAAATGAGCAATTTAGCTTCATTTGCTTTATTTAACTATCTTGTTGGCCTTTGTCCTTTTCCTGCAACATTTGCCCTTTGTACAATTTTTGGTCTATTATTAACCATGGCTCTTCCTTACTGAATTATGATCAATAATATATGCACCTCATTTGTAACCCAAAACACTTTTTCCCTTTCTTTATCGATACTAAGACTGTGACTATCTAGTTACATATCATTGTATATTTACCTGCACTGGGATTGCCTTAATCATAGACTAAGTGTATAGAACTGTGAGTCTACCCGTAAAATAGCAGTAAATCATTTTGATCCAGGTCGGTCTCTAGCTCTCTGTCTCGATCTCCTTAATTGGATGAGTCAGGTTGTCTATCCACTGCTATTGCGCAGGCATCCTACAAAGTACTCCAGAGATGCGCAAGTTACGCTCCGGGAATAGCAGGCGCTGCCATACCTTTACTATTGATACGTGAATTGCGTCCATTATTGCTACGCATGTGCCTGCTTCTTATTCTCACGCATGTGCGGCTCATTCTATTTTACTGATACGCAAGCCTTTGGTTCAACCATCTCTCAGCTGAGCATACTTCATGTTTGATAAGGACGCTATTTAAGTTAATATGTCACAGCATTGTTCCTGGAGTTACCCTAACACAGGTATCTATCACTTGTCTCAGCCTTACTGCTGAGACAACTTTATTGGTGGTTAGTGTGAGTGTTTTTATTATGTGCAATCTTCATTTTAATTTATGCACATTCCTGTTCTCTTTGGTTCCTTGTACCCTGATGAACCCTGGTGGCTGACAACTGAGCAGAAACGCGTTGGGACCTTGGACTTTTAAGGTCTGTCATCCAAATCATGAGGCCTGTATACAAAGCCAAAGCTAAGTAACAAGTATACTTATTGGTGTTTATGTCACCTTTTTTAAATGTCACAGGCACTTCTGAATGAGTGTAGAATACTATAAGGATATCTAGCGCTTCTTACCCTCCATTTCCATGTAGTGCTGTATAGGACTGTATTGTGGGCCACTGATCCTGCCTGATCGTACCTCATATATATGTATATCCTACATCATTCAACCGTGGGTGCTTTTGGGTGTGCGTGATTTTAATTCATGTTGCTATTAAAAGCTAAGTATTAATTATAGATTTTGTTAGGATCGAGGTTTGTTTTTCTTGTTGGTCTGCTCTCTTAGGTCACAATTTTTTATGGTTCCTTCTGCTTCTACTACCTCCCACTCTTCGTCATCCTCATCCTCCTAATCATGCTCCTGGATGTGCCGATCCAGCAGCTGTGGCACCGGCTGAAGGTGTGATTACACCAGGCATGCTGAATGATCCTCCTTTTCTTTTCAATGATCTTTTTATTAAAGAAAGGAAAACATACAAATCAAGTAACATTGTGCATGACATGAAATCTTGATCAGTGATTCTTATTCGTTCACAGAAGCAGGGTCAGTTGGTCACTGGCGCAGGTAAATTCTATAATGCTGCATGATCCTCCTGAGTGTGACATCTGGAGCTCCTTGCTGGCATGGGGAACAGCTCATCTCCTGACTGTGAGCTCCTCATGACTTTCCCTGGCATCTGAGCCCAGCGCTGGATCCTGACTTCGCTGCATGTGAGGCCCAATAAGGTTAGCGCTGTGGATCTCCAGGTGACATATGTGTCCTGTGAGGGCTGCTCTGGTTCTGCTGCTGAAGCACCCTCTGCCCCTGGGGTGATGAAGAAGATGACAGCTTTCAAATCTGGCATATATTGCAGTGGATCCATCATTAATATCACTCACTGGCTGTGTACTGCAGGCACACAGTAGCAAAATTTAGCATAGTGTAGCTGAGTTGTACTTACTGCCAAGATGGCGCTGGGCTCCATGGTGATGCCTCTTTGATTTGCCTAGGGGCCCACCTCTTCAAATGCCAGGACACAATCGCTTACAGGATATTATTGTTTGCATAATTTTGTTGCCTAGCTCCTCATTAACTCCTCCATGGGGTGGGCTGCAGAAGGCTCCTGACTTACAAATCCCATTTCCCATGCCACAGGTTACACCTGAGTTAAACCCCAGTCACACTAAGCGAGATCGCTAGCGAGATTGCTGCTAAGTCACAAGCTTAGTGACACAACAGCGACCTCGCCAGCGACCTCGCTATGTTTGACACTTAGCAGCGACCAGGCCCCTGCTGTGAGATCGCTAGTTGTGTCAGAGTCGCCTGAACCATTTTTTGATCATTGGGGTCCCGCTGGGCAGTATGCATCGGTGTGTTTGACAGGGACAACAACCAACGACCTCAATACTACAGGTCTGAGAAGCAGGGTCCCAACGACCTCCGTATCATTCCGGATCGTTGTTGCGTCGTTGGTGAGATCTGACTGTTTGACATCTCACCAGCGATCTCTATCAGGTCGTATCGCTGTCTGGATCGCTAGTGCATCGCCAAGTGTGACGATACCCTTACAGTTGGGTGGACTGATTATTGAAGCCTGACAAATGTGGAGGAGAAATAAGGAAAACAAATAAGTTTATTTGCTCTGAATTGTAAAGCGCTGCGGAATATGTTGGTGCTATGTAAATAAAAATTATTATTATTATTACATCACAATTCATATGGAATATTGAATAAAGTTAGTGGGCAACAATGCACAGACAGGTTAATTAATATTAATGATGCGTATAACACACTTGCACACATGCCAAAAATCTGTATTGTAAACGTATGTAAGGAAATTAGATAAAGTGATTGCACATTTTCAAGAAGCAACATCCATAGTATGGTGTTTCATAAGTGTGAACAGACATATAAGACCATGTACTGTATGTGAAGCATATAATGGCCATATGCTCTTTTTATATGAATTGCTATCACATAAGTGTAGAAGAGATGGCTTTGCACGCTGCATAATATAGGTTTGCTCTCCCAAAAAAATAAATAAATAATTAAAAAAATAAATAATAATTAAAAAAAAAATTCCAAACAAATGAAATAAAAATTCAACTCTCTTAAATGCATGTTTTAAGGACATTTTAAGGTTCCTGGACTTCGCAGTTGCTGCCACATCTGGCACTTTTTCCAAAATGTACACCTTGCAGGTGTCAAGAACACCTGCTAACTCCAGGAAGCTTAAAAAATATATATTTTACAGGTTGAAAGAAAACAGTAGATCCGATATCTGGGAACACTATGATTACCGTATATACTCGTGTATAAGCCGACCCGTGTATAAGCCGACCCCCCTACTTTTGCCCCCAAAATCTGGGAAAACCTATTGACTCGTGTATAAGCCGAGGGTGGACCCCAGCACAAGTATACAGCCCCCAGCAGTGTGGTATACAGGCCCCCCCGATGGTATAAAGCCCTCCCCAGTGGTAGTATACAGCCCCCAGCAGTGTGGTATACAGCAGCCTCCCCAGTGGTATATACAGGCCCCAGCAGTGTTACAGCAGCCTTCCCAGGGGTATATACAGCAGCAGCAGCCCCAGGGGTATATACAGCAGCAGCCCCAGGGGTATATACAGCAGCAGCCCCAGGGTTATACAGCAGCAGCCCCAGGGTTATACAGCAGCTGCCCCACTGTTATACACCACCACCCAATGTTATACAGCAGGTGCCCCAGGGTTATACAGTAGCAGCCCCAGGGTTATACAGAAGCAGCCCCAGGGTTATACAGCAGCAGCCCCACTGTTATACACCACCAGCCCCAATGTTATACAGCAGCAGCCCCAGGGTTATACAGCAGCAGCCCCACGGTTATATACAGCAGCAGCCCCACGGTTATATACAGCAGCAGCCCCACAGTTATACAGCAGCAGCCCACGGTTATAACAGCAGCAGCCCCACAGTTATACAGCAGCAGCCCGAGGTATGCAGGCCCCCCATCAGTATCCAGGGCCCCCCCATGCTCCGGAAACCTGTAAAGGAAGATAATTATACTTATCACTGTCCCACTGCCGTCCCCGCCGCTGCCATCACGATCCTCCGTCTTCATCCAGCGTCTTCCGGCTTCCTGTGTTCGGCGCCGACAATGACGTCATTGTCAGCGCCGAACACAGGAAACCGGAAGACGCTGAATGAAGATGGAGGAGCGCAATGCAGAGTGGGGACGGCAGCGGGACAGAGATAAGTATAATCATCTTCCTTTACAGGTTTCCGGAGCATGAGGGGGCCCTGGATACTGATGGGGGGCCTGTATACCTCTGGGGGGGGGGGGGCCCGTATAGTGACTCGCGTATAAGCCGAGGGGGGAACTTTTCAGCCCAATTTTTGGGCTGAAAAACTCGGCTTATACGCGAGTATATACGGTAAGTGTTGTTTCCAGCCAGCAGGTCTTCCGCTGAACGTTTTGGCCCCAAACAATCAGGGAAAGTTTTATGGCCATTTTAAATTTCAAGCTTGTTTCCTGAACAAAGCCGATTTTTATTTGTAAACTGCTCGTGTTTCCGATTGTGAACCGAATCAGCAATGTTCGTGCTGAATTTTAAATTGGCGAACATATTAGGAGATAGTTCACTCATCTTTATACAGCAACAAGCTTAGTACAGCGATGAATTATAATGTCAGATCAGCAACATATATAATAGAATTACTTGAAACTACAATTACCAATAAGTAATTACTAATGGTAAGGAGATACTGCGAGTTGTGGTTGAGGCGGTCGACAGGGTAGGGGGTACTCGGGTACCGGGACTGATGGCATTTTGGATGGGGGATCACGGCTGGTCGGTCCCTGGTTCCGTGCCCTGGACCCTCAATGGCGGGGATGGTGGGGGATGATGGTTGTGAAGGGGAATAGTTACGTGACGCCACCTATGGTACCTGGTAAAGGGTACACCAGCGCTGCGGCCGGCCGCTGAGGTGATGGAAGTGCAGCTCAGTGTAGTACAGCTCCCCACAGGTGGAGCTTTACCTCAGGGCAGCAGGGATGAATGAGGGGAGTCATAGTAGTGTCGCCGTAGTTGACGCTATGGATGGCGGCGGTTAAACAGACACATGCACACACAGTAGTCTTTGTTTCGGTACCTTTTACTGGTGAAAGGGTAACAGGTACAGTCCAGAGAAGTAACCAGGTCCCCGATGTAATTCGGGACCTTCACCTTGGAGAGTTGTGAGGCCTCCTCTGTCTCTATGTACTGTGGTTTGGGGTAAGTCCTGCCTGTGACTGAACTCGCCACTCCTTCTCCCTCTCAGGGCTTTGCTTTAAACTGACAATGAGGTGCTTCTGCGGGGTCCCTATTCCTCCTTTGGCCCCTGGTCCTGTGTTTGGTCAGTGTCGAGTGTCTCTTACTGTGCTTTCCTCAGGGATTAATTCCTCCAGGTCCTTCCAGACTTTTACTGCTACAGTGGATGCTTTGCAGTGATGGACTTCGGTGTCCGGTGAGCTACAGGAAACCAGATTGGTTCCCTCCTTTTATTCTCCTACTCCTCCACTGACCTCCGACCCTCTCCCAAGGGTGCAGCACAGCTGGTTCAGTGTTCCCTGGTCCTGGACCTGGATCATTCCCAGCGACCAGCTCCTCACTCCTGCTCTCTCCGCAGACTGGAACTAACTCTCTAACTGGACTAACTGACTCCTCCCCTCAGGCCTGGATCTTTTAAAGAGGATCTGGCTTAAGGCAGCCAGTAGAGCTCCCCCTTCAGGACTCGGGTGGAAGGTGTTGTGTGCTGTGTGTACCAAGGTGTAAATCCCTCCTTGCACCGGAGGATCCTGTGGCAATCCCCTGCAGGGGTGCCACATTATTATCAGTTATCATCAGATTGTGAACTATACAGGAACCACAGTACTGATCTGATGCGGTAGTATCACATATAAACATTTACAGGCAGGTACCTTATAGATTACGTCATCTCATCCTTTTTGTCTCCATGTGGTACAGATGCCATTGTAAGATTTCTTCCGAGTTTACTGTGCGGAAAAATCGCATTTCTCTCGGACCAATGTTAACTAATGTCCGAGAGCACATTTCCAAGTCTCATATGCTTTTTTTGCATCCTATTCGTGGATTGCGAGTCAATCGCAACATGTTGCAATTCAAGTCTATGGGTCCGGCAAAAAACACATATGCACTCGGACTGTATTCGCACAATCTGAGTCTGATGCGAGTTTTAATTGATACATTACCATTCTGTAGCTCAGACAACTGTACAAAATGCACCTGTAAATGATTATATAGTAACTAGCTGCTGAGGAAAAAAACGTATTGCACTCGGACAGCACTCACAAGCCACACTGACTAAAAGTCAGATGACACTCGTCCGACTCTCGGATCCGAGAATAGGAGCATTTTTAAAATCGGATGTGTGCCCATACCCTCAAAGGAACAAAACAGATAGAGTACAACACAGCAACAGTTATAGTAGTTGTATGTGCAAAAGAATACAATAGATCATACTATATTGCACATATTCCCCTACATAACCATAAGAGCATCGATTATACTCGCATTTGCATCCTAAATGCATCACAAGTAACCCATCCGGATTACAGCATTCCCACTTAAAGATTCACAGCACTATATATTGCACATACCCATAGTAGAATTCTATACAGTCTAACCTTACAAGGAGACCTCCCTAAGGATTGAGCCCCTACAGCTGTTTCCCGGACCAAAAGGTCCGCTTCATCAGGGGGGAGAACAGTGACAAGTAAGTGGCCTCTAAGGCTGGTTTCACATTACGATTTTGTTAAATCCAATGCTGTCCAATAAAAATCGGACAGCATCAGATCCAAACTGATCCCTGCAATCGAATGCCAAATAGGCATCCGATTACGACATTTTGCAGGATCAGTTTGGTCTGTCACCTAGCTCCCCCTCTTCTTTGCCTCCTGTCATCTCGCTGTCCCCCTGTTGTCCCCTGCTGTCCCCCTGTTGTCCCCTGCTGTCCCTTGCTGTCCCCCTGCTGTCCCCCTGTTTTCCCCCTGCTGTCCCCCTGTTCTCCCCTCTCCTGTCCTATTCTCCCCGCTCCTCCTGTCATTCCAACATATAAAATCTTTATTCTCACCTGCCAGCGCTCCCCGGGCGTGTCCTTAGAGCTCCTGATTGGGTGTACAGGACCTGCGATGACGTCAGAAGCGTCATCGGGTCACATGTGCGGTTACTGCAGTAACCGCTCATGTGACCCGATCAGCTGATCGGGTTGTGACATCATCACAGGTTCTGTTTACCGAGTGGGAAGCTGATAGAGACGCCGGGGGAGCGCTGGCAGGTGAGAATAAAGATTTTTTATGTTAAACACTTGATTTGAGTTATATTTAACTTCCGCAATGTATGTATATACATTGCAGAAGTTAAATTAGGCGGCACAAAATAGTTTTAGTGTACTGAGCATGTACTGGGCATGCTCAGTACACTAAAATTGGGACATCAGATGTTTCTTTGGACCCTGCTCCATAGGGCCCCATGTTAAAGTGATCCTAAACCCACAAACTGACCCCCCGCATCTTTAGACCTGTCCCTGCACCCCCTCTTATCATTTCTAGCCATCCCTTTTTCAGAAAAAAATCGATTTTGTAAAGTAGAGAAAAAGTTATATATACTTTGTCCTGTGTGAGTTCTCTCTTTCTGAGGAACCCGCAATAGGCGTGCCTGTCTGCTGCTCCCTTGTAATTATGCACGCCCCTCTCTGCTTCTAAGAGCCTGGCCGCGTCATGAAAGGGGGGGGGCTAAATCGCGTCATGCCGGAGCCCTGCCCCCTTTCATGACGCGGCCAGGCTCTTACCAAGGCAGCAACCTGAGAGGGGCGTGCATAATTACAAGGCAGCAGCAGACAGCCCCGCCTATTTGCGGCTTCCTCAGAAAGAGAGAACTAACACAGGACAAAGTATATATAACTTTTTCTCTACTTTACAAAAGCGATTTTTTTTCTGCCAAAGGGATGGCTAGAAATGATAAGAGGGGGTGCAGGGACAGGTCTAAACATGCGGGGGGTCAGTTTGTGGGTTTAGGATCACTTTAAAGTCATCAAATCGGATCGGATTTGGCATAATTTGGTGGTGAGGATGAACTCATAAGAAAGAGGCAAAACTTAAGGACTCATTGAGACCTCTGGGTACCTTGATATCCAGGGTCACAATCCACCTGGCTTCACATCTGGCCAGTGCTCTGTTTATCTCGCCACCACGAATTCCCAGGTGGACAACATCAATCCCCCTGACACTTAAAGTCCTTTGCATACAGTCATGGTGATCACAGAAGTGTTAGGGGAGAGCTTTAAGCTGGTCCAGATCCTCACTGTCCTTGGCCACAGAAATGTCCCTAACATGCTCCCTAACTCTCCTCCTCAGCTCACGTGAAGTCAAACCCATATATATCAAGCCACAACCACACGTGGCATAATATACCACATTGATTGTGGAACATGGTATATGATGGCAAATAGAAAAAGTACTAGAGCCGTCAGAGGAAATGATAGTGGAGGAGCAGAGGACATTACTGCAGGCCATACAGTGACCACATGGAAAGCACCCCAAGGAGGGACTTCGGGATCCAAAGGGGTTCAGAACATGTGAAACATGGTGACTACGTACCAGTTCATCCCTTAACTTAAGGGCTCTGCGGGCAGTCATGAGAGGATGATCTGAAAGAGACTCCCCAAGGATTGGATCTGATTTTAAGATGGCCCAGTGCTTAGTCAGGATAGACCGCACTGTATGCCACTCGTGTGATTAGGTGGTGACGAGGTGGGTTTTTAAGCCCCTATCGCCACGTCACCCTTTGGCTTCCTCTTGAGGAGTTCTGACCGGGAGGTATGTTTGGCCCTGAGATAGGCCTTCTTCAGGCCCCGTCCACTGTATCCTCTCTCCCGGAAACGAGACATGAGGTCTCTGACCTGAACCTCAAACTGTTCCTCGGTTGATCAAATCCTTGAGCACAAAGAAATTGGCCAGTAGGGATGGACTGAATTGTGGAAGCACGATGGGCAGATGATGCGTGGAAAAGAGAGTTAACTGATTTGGACTTCCTGTGGATCCCAGTTTGTATCCAAGTGCCGAGATCAACCGTACTGTCAATATCCAAGAAGTCTACTCTCTTTGCACTGTATTTGTATGTCAATCTAATGTTCAAAGTATTAGTGCCCAAATGTTTCATGAAGTCGTCAAGCTGTGCCGCCGTAACCCTCCAAAAAAACAAGATATCATCTATATACCTGCACCTGGGAGCAGGGCCTCACATCCTCGTCCCCATAGATTAACCTCTCCCAATACTCTAGGAAGAGTTTGGTGTACGAGGGCGCACAGGCTGCCCCCATGGCAGTGCCCCGCTTTTGAAAGTAAAAGATGTCCTTAAAGGTAAAGAAATTATGAGTAAGGGCAAAGTGGTGCAGCTTGACCACTAACTCACAAAGGGGGCCATCCCTGTTGCTCATCCCGAGGAAGAATTCAGTGGCTCTAACGCCAGTCTCAGGTTCGATACAGGTGTAAATGTGGCGCCCCGCAACGAGTGCGTCACAAGAGGGTATTGCAGCCATAAATGCAGCCGCAATATTCTCTGACACAGCAGTGACCTGGTTAATTTAGAAATCCAACCCTACATGCATCACCTAGAACAGAGGGCCAATCCTAGGTCCTGGTGGGTGGAGTGTTAGGGAAGTGTAGTAGAACACGCACAATAGTCTAGACAGATGAAAGAACAACAGTCTAGAACTCGGAGAAGAAGGGTCGAGAACTAGAACTTGGAGAGGAGCGGGGGCTCCGCACCCCGTGCAGCCCCCGGGCCGTCACCGGTCGGGTGTCAGCACCTGAGGTCTTAACAACCGGGATTGGGCATTACACACACGGGTTCCCAAAAGACTCCCGTGCCCACAACTCACAGCCGGTTCACTGGTACTGAAGCTGGCAGCAGTTCACCTCTGCTACGTGAACCAGAAAGCGTGGAGGAGCAGCTTCAAAGGAGCACCCCACCACAAGCCAACTTCCAGTCGTCTAACCAGCGGTGTACCCACTGAGGGATCCAAGGCTCCCCAAAACATCCAGAACGTAAATCATGGATAGGGCATTGAAGCAGCCTCCCCGTACCCGATCTGGTATTCCTGGGCGACACTGGCAACCAATTAGTTAGAATGGAGGAACACAACGGATTTCTAAGGGACACCATCACTGCTGAGTCCACCCGGTCTACTACCCAACCACTGTATGCCATGTACTGCCTGCTGGTTACAGTAAAGACCCGTTGCAGAGACTTTATGTGTCCGTGCTTCCTTATGAACTGTCCGTCCGCACTACAAGGTAACCGCAGCTGCCGCACAACATCTTGAGCAGCTCCAGCCTCCGGGGATCACCGCTCAGCCTGTGGGGAGCGTAACATCTAGCTGCTGTCCATCCCCCGGAGGTTCCGCAGCGTCGGTAGTCCTTACCGAACTACTCATAGGTGGCGTCACGAATAAATTAAAAACCCCTTTAATCTGTTCCACTAAGACGTCTTCAACACTTTTGATCTGCACTACACCGGGCCCCACTACCGGCAGGCGCGGTCCACCCGTGACAAGGAGGAAGGAAGCATCGCCTGTCTAAACCGGAGTCCCGGCCACGGTGAGTCATAAAGGCTTTCAATATCAGCCGTGACTATCAACATGTCCGAGTCCACAAAGATGTTGTCTATCCTATTGAGTACGTTCCTTGTGTCTTTGACGAAGGAGGGCAGTGTCTCCACCAATGGCTGTAGATAGTAATCTATAAATTTACAGATAGGTTCACACATGCCCCCCAAGCCAGACACAATCGGATGACCCAGTGGACAAACGGCATCTTTGTGGACTTTGGGGAGGAGATAAAATGTGGGACTTTGGCATACATCACCGTCAATCCCTCTATGATCTTTTTGGTTATAATGCCCGATTCAAAGGCCTACATGGCAACACTTGGCAACACTTCCTACAAACATTACTAGTGATGACCCGTGGATGTCCGGGCTTGTCAGACTTAAAAAAAGTTTGGTTTGGGTCCCGAACTTGACCTTGGACCCTGAATTCGATAAAAGTCAATGGGAAGACACATTTGTGTCGAAACATGTTTTGGCGAGTACTCACATTTGTTAATTTTCAATAAAGACCTAAAGGTAATACTGATCAGTGCAGTGTCCTTGTGTAGCGCTCATATTTTAAATACCACCATTTCTATATTGTTCCTTAATAAAAGTCAATGGGGAACAGAACTTCTGTGCTGAAAAACTGCTGGTAAATGGTCGTAGTAAGGGCTAGGGGGCTTCAAAAGGAAACACAATAGGGATATAAATACCCTGTAAACATGTAAATATGGAATTAAAAAAAACGGTGTGCGCTCCTGCCTATTTTTGCTAACCAGTGCAGATAAAACAGACAGCTATGAGCTGCAACCCTCAGCTGTCTGCTTTACTTTGGCTGGTTATTAAATAGAGGGGATTCAATACCATTTTCTAAAATTATATAAATAAAAAGAACGGTTTGGGTGTCGGTCCATTTTTTATAACAAGCCGAGGTAAAGCAGACAGCAGGGGGCTGGTATTATCAAAGCAGGAAGGGCCATGGTTTTTTAGACTTTGCCAGCCTAAATATGCCAGCCAGCAGTCACCCTGGATGTGTTGCATATATTAGATTTACCCGGCTCTTCCCAATTGCTCTGGTGTGATTGCCATCGAAGTAATAGGTTAATGGTAGTGATGGGCGAATCCTAAATTACTCGGAATCGCTTGACTCTAGCGAGTCCGAGCCCAGGACTCGCTACTCGTTGCGAGTCTAGCGAGTCCAATGTTAATGAATGGGGAAGCGAGTAATAGCGAGTAGTGTGAGATTTACAAATCGCAGATGTGTCTCGGAAGCTTCAGCCTGAAGCAATCCTAGTTTTGTCATTTATTTGCATTGCTCGTTTACTTTGTAAGTAATCGCTGACTCGCACAGATAAGATCCTGTCTTCTCTGTGTTCTGGCTGCCCCAGCTCCAGGGTCCTAGAGCCGGCCTGCTGCCTGATGTAGCAGTGCTGAGATTGTTCTCAGTCTGCTCATTCCCTGTGTACAGACATGAATGTCTGTGCACAGAGATGATGTAGCAGAGCTGAGATTGTTCTCAGTCTGCTCATTCCCTGTGCATATACATCTATATCTATACACAGGGGATGTAGCAGAGAGGACATCGCGTTTTGGACTGCGTCGGACGGAAGAGGATTTTTTTAATTAAAGATGGAGTCCCTAATGGCTTTTTTTTTAATTTCTAATAAAAAATTTTCTTTGTGTTGTGTTTTTTTAAAACAATTTAATAGAAATTCATGGCGGTCATGTCTAATATTGGCGTGACCGCCATAAATTTCGGGCTTAGGGCCAGCTGATAATACAAAGCTGGCCCTAACCCCTTTATTACCCAGCGTGCCACCGCTACCAGGGCCGCTGGAAGAGCGGGGTTCAGCGCCAGAAGATGGCGCTTCAATGAACGCGCCATCTTCTGGGGCGGCTGCGGGCTGCAATTTGCAGCGGGGGGTGCCCAGAAAGCTTGGGCATCCCTGCGCTGCGGATTCCAGCCCCCAGCTGCTTAGCTGTACCTGGCTAGACATAGAAATTGCGCGGAGCCCCACGCATTTTTTTTAAATTATTTCATGAAATTCTGAGATTCTGACTCTGACTCTGAGACTCTGACTCTGAAATTCATGAAATAATTTTAAAAAAATGCGTGGGGCTCCGCGCAATTTCTATGTCTAGCCAGGTACAGCTAAGCAG
This sequence comes from Allobates femoralis, assembly GCA_033576535.1. Taxonomy (NCBI): domain Eukaryota; kingdom Metazoa; phylum Chordata; class Amphibia; order Anura; family Aromobatidae; genus Allobates; species Allobates femoralis. Next base: position 43,984,159 of record JARQOC010000007.1, read on the forward strand.
CTGGGGGCTGGAATCCGCAGCGCAGGGATGCCCAAGCTTTCTGGGCACCCCCCGCTGCAAATTGCAGCCCGCAGCCGCCCCAGAAGATGGCGCGTTCATTGAAGCGCCATCCTCTGGCGCTGAACCCCGCTCTTCCAGCGGCCCTGGTGGCGGTAGCACGCTGGGTAATAAAGGGGTTAATACCAGCTTTGTTATACAAGCTGGTATTAAGCCTGAGATTCTTAATGTCAGGCCACGTTTGACCCAGCCACTAAGAATCTCCAATAAAGGGTTAAAAAAACACAGAGAAAAATTTTTATTTGAAATAAAAAAAAAGCCATTAGGGACTCCATCTTTAATTAAAAAAATCCTCTTCCGTCCGACGTAGTCCAAAACGCGATGTCCTCTCTGCTCATCCCTGTGAATAGATAGATGTCTATGCACAGGGAATGAGCAGACTGAGAACAATCTCAGCACTGCTACATCAGGCAGCAGGCGGGCTCCAGGACCCTGGAGCTGCACAGAGAAGACAGCTGGACTCGGCTCGCAAAGAAACAGCAGTTACTTTGCGAGTTTCCCTGCTATCACTGGCACAGTAGCCAGTGATTACTCGCACGAGTCTAATGCAAACAATGGCAATCCTAGTTTTGTCAGCGTTTCTGACAAAACTAGGATTGATATTGATTTGCATTGGACTCGTGCGAGTAATCACTGGGAAACTCGCAGAGTACCGAGTCCTGCGAGTCCCTTACTACTCGCCGAGTAACGAGTCCTAGCGAGTAGATTCGCCCATCCCTAGTTAATGGGTTTGATGTCAGCTGTGAAATGTCAGCTAGCATCAAGCTCTGGTATTTGTGATGGAGAGGCATCTACCAGATACCTCTGTTACTAATCCAGCAAGAAGAGAGTTAAAAAGACACAGACACAGGGGAAAAATAATTTCATTTGAATAAAGATTCCCTTACACACCCTCGTTCACCAATTTAATACTTCAAAATGAATCCTGAAAGATCCAATGTAATCCAAATAGTCATGTCCCACAATCCCATCGATTCCTATGAAGCTTTGTTCTGAGAAAGTTCTTAGAACAAGGCTCCAGAGGTCATGCTCATTCAGCGGTATATTCCATTGATACATACTGCTGACTGACCTCTGGAGCCTCGTTCTCAGAAGGTTTGCATAATGAAGCTCCATAGGAATCAATGGGCATCTGAGAACTTTCTCAGAATAATGCTCCATAGTTCACTGATGGCAGCGGTATGTACAGAGTTTCTTACATTACATACATTTTGCTGACCAGAGATGACCTCTGGAGCCTCCTTCTGAGAACTTTCTCAGATGCCTATTGATTTATTAACATAGAAATGTGGCACCCCTGCGGGGGATTGCCACAGGACCCACCGGTGCGGGGAGGGATATACACGTTGGCATACACAGCATACAACACCTTCCACCCCAGACCTGGAAGGGGAGCCCCACTGGCTGTCTTTAAGCCAGATCCCCTATAAAGATCCAAACCTGAGGGGAGGAGTCAGTCAGTCTGCAGTCTGCAGTGAAGAGAGCAGTTAGCCAGTTAGTGCTGAAGTTAGTTCCAGCCGGACAGTACAGTGGAAGGACTGAAAGGAGCTGCTTGCCGGGACCAATCCAGGCCCAGAACCAGGAAACCAGACCCAGCTGTGCTGCACCCTAGGGAGAGGGACGGAGGCCAGTGGGAGAAGTAAGAAGTAGGAAGAAGGGAACGGATCTGAGAACCCTTTAGCTACCCGGACACCGGAGTCCGAAGCTTCTAATAATCTATTATAGCAGGAAACACCCGGACAGACCAGGAGGATCTATTCCCCCTGAAGTAAGGAACAGGAGACACCAAATCTGACCAAGCATAGGACCAGGGACCTAAGCAGAGAATAGGGGTCCCACAGAAAGGTCCTCATTGTCAGGTGTGGAACAGCACCCTGAGAGGGAGAAAGCGCGGCAGGTTCAGCATCAGGCAGAGTTTACCCCAATCACCGCACACGCTAATAGAGGAGGCCTCACGACTCTCCAAGGTGAACGTCCCAAGCTGCACCGAAACCTGGTAACCCTCCTGGACCGTTCCTGTTACCAGACATCAGTAAAAAGGTACCGAAACAAAGACAATTGTGTGTGTGTGCCTGCTTCTCCACCACCGCCTGCAGCGTTCATAGTAGAACCGCTACTACTACTCCCCTCATCTGCCCTGCCGCCCTGAGGTAAAGTTCCACCTGTGGGGAGCTGTACTACCAAAGCTGCATTCCCATCACCTCAGCGGCCGGCCGCAGCACTGGTAACCCTATTACCAGGTACCACAGGTGGCGTAACGATATCGTTTCCCCCATCATCATCACCTCCACCCCTGCCACTGAGTGTCCAGGGCACGGAACCGGGAACCGACCAGCCGTGATCCCCCACCGAAGTAACCACCTGTACCGGTATCAGAGTACCCCCTACCCTGTCGACCGGATCAGAAACAATACCTGAACAACAGATTAGGACATAGAATATTATTTTTAGCCTGTGTTTGAGCCCGAGCCCTGGACACCCAGTATTTGCAGTCCAGGTTCACTCATCTCTAATTATTATTATTATTATTATTATTATCATCATCCTATACTCTATACATTGATATTCTTATCACTCCAATATGCTTGTGTCTTCTGGGGTAGGAATCTGACCACATCACAATAGCAACCATCAGGGCCCTGTAATTACACTGGGGTGAATGGATTAAGAGAGTCACCTTTTCCTCTTAATCTTATACATCATTATTGAGTGCAGAATCCAGAGGACTAAACAAATGGTGTTGGCATCTGGTTGTTATTACGGGAGCTCAGTTGACAGTTAAGATGAGCTCCCGGCAATGATTGTGCAGGTGCAACGGCCATAAGGGCCTGGGGTACTCAGTAACACGGCCGATGAAGTTTCAGGAAGGTCACGGTGGCTGTGGCCCAGCTCCATGGCCCTGGCCGTGCAGTGAAGGGGGTTATTTACAGGGGATAATGAGTTTGTACATGACACCACCTTTTGTACCTCGTCATGGGTGACAAGCGCTACTGTTTTTGGGCCTCTGGGGCAGATGGTGCGGCAGCCGGGATGGTAACGCTCCCCACAGGTGGTGCGGGGCCCCAGGGTTGGTATGAGAGTCTTTAGGGCTGATGGTAGTTACAGTTGGGCTGCAGGAAGGAGGGTGTGGGGAATGAGCGGGAGAATACAAAAGTTGCAGTTCTTTTACGTTTTACTGAGTAAATGTGGTGCAGTCCGAGGGCACTGGTTACCAGGTCCAGGAGGGTCTGGTCAGCCTGGAAGCATTCGGAGTTCACCTTGCCAAGTGGGTTTGGAGGTCTGGCTGCTACACTTCTCAGTTTGGGTCCCAGCTGCCTGTGAGCTACTCTGCGACCCTATTCCTGCTCTCTTCTTGCCCTCGCTCCCGTATGGCAGACAGCACGAGCTAATAATGGACACTGCCTCATGGTTTGCAGCTCTGGGCTCTAGTTACGCTAGACTGAGGGCCTCCGCTATACGCAGGCGCGATGTGAGGAGATCATGTGACCTCAGTTGTCGGACAGCACACACTGCACATGCCTGAGACATGATTTCACAGTGCAGGTGTCGGGCCCCTCGGGACGGGGGTACTCGGTACCGGACCGGATGGTGCCGGGGAAGTCACGGGTGGCTTGGTCCGGACCGTGTCCCGGGCTCGGCAATAAAAAGGGGATTATTTACAGGGGAAATGTCAGTCGTGACGCCAACCACTATATGCGGCCAGTAAGGGGGCCGCCGCTGCTGCAGAATCTCCGGGGATGATGTAGTGGCAGCATAGATGGTATAGTTCCTGTGGGTAGAACTGAATTCCCCGGGGCAGTGATGGTATAGTCTATAAGGGGTATAGATGGTGGAGACGGGGTTAAAGGACACACACTCACGTTTGGTAGACACTGGTGCAATTCTCCTTCTTTCCCGAGGCTGCAGAGCTGACAGGCTGGTAGCAGGGGAAGCTCTCTGTGCTGAATGTAAGGCAAAGGTCGCAATCAATACACAGACTCACAGTTTTGCTGTTTTCCAAAGCTTTACTGCTGATGTTATTGCAGATTATAGTCCACGGAGTCTGTAATGGGGCTGAGCTCTCTTCCCACCCTGTCCGGGGTCATCAGCTTCCTCGTGCTGCACTGTGTGTGTGTGTCCTGGCTGCTGATATTAGCTGAGCTGCTGGGACTTCTCACGTCTCTCTCTCTGTGTTCTGCTGGTACCACTTGGCTCGGCAACTTGAGTCCTCTGTGCTGTGCTGACCCCTCCGTGTTGCTTTGCACTGGTACTAGGGGCATCTAGAAATCACACTGTTCCTGGATTCACTGTGCTGTGGGTGCCAGACACAGTACCGGATCCGGTGTCCGTTCTGTGCGTTCTTCTGGGGCGAGTGAGGGTGTCACTCCAGCTCCCAGACGTGTTCCTCAGTCTGTAGTTCTCCTGTTTCTCTGACCCTCACTAGGTCTGCACTAAGTTCTGCACTAGCTCGTGCTCTTCACAGCACTACACCGTGCTGCACGGTCTCCTGAGCTGTTCTCAGCTACTTCCTCATGGGCAAGAGTATATAAGGAAGCAGGTTGTGCTCCCCCTCCTGGCCCAGAGGTGCTAGTGTTTGTCAGTGTGTAGTGGGGAGAGAACCCATGTGATGTTATTGTGGCACATTAACCCATGGGGTGCCACACTGGCGCCGGGGACGTAAGGAGCAGAGAGAAGGCAGAGCCTAGGGGACAGAGGGTGGATGATGGACAGCAGGCAGGCGGTTGAGAGCTCAGTAAAGAACGCATCCACTGGTCCAAGTACAGGTATGGAGCCAAATTTATAAAAGTCATTATTTCAGTGTCCCTGGGGACATTACACATAAGAACCACCTTCACAGAATGCAGCCTTACTGCTGAAGAAGGTGGCTCTTTTACCTTCATAGGCCCTGGGGGGGTGTGACAGGTTCCCTTTAAATAGGGTTTGTCAGATAATTACAGAAATTATCACCAGGTGCTAGATTAACGAGTTGCAGGTATCTCAAAGGGTTCTGTAATTCTGATCAGTGTTCTTTTTTATTAATCTCATTTACATTTTTATTCTGTGCTTTAGAATATAATTCAATTTATGAAATAAACTTAAAATACTGCTATTTTACTCATGTTAGGATATTTTCACATAGGACAACCCGATGACCTTAACATTAAGGAACTTGTGTGTTGTTCTCTAATTTTGATTACCACTGCTTATATATAACCAATTTTCACCTTATGAGCTGTTCACATTACAATCTAAGCATCTGCCAAGCAAGTACATGTGAAAATCAAAGTAGAAAGTATTTGAAGGTTCCACTAGTTGGAGGTATGAGTCTTGCTACATCACACCTCCTGTTCTGCACAGAAGACTTTTCAATAGTCTCTAATAATCACAGACATGAGTTGTGGACAACCCCTTTAAACTTTTCCCAACATTTGACATGCATATTTGCTATAATGGGAAAGACATTCCAGTATTATGACGTACAGTTATGTACTAGTGATTATGTGGGTATAGGAGCTGTACCTGCACAATCATTGCCAGGATCTTAGACGAACTGCCACCCAAGCTCCTGTAATAACAACCAGACACTTCCTCCATCACCTTTCCATGACTTCTTTACACACTTTGGGTTCAGTCTTTCCTTGGTTTGTTGACGAGCAGAATGTTTCAGACCCAAATAAATTAAACTTGTTTTCATCACTAAAATGAACTGTGGACCACTTCCCCTCTGTGTACACAACATGCTTCTCACCAAAGGTGAGTCTAGCCTTTTGATTCTTTCTGCTAATGAGAGGTTTGGTCACTGAAGAGTGGCTTTTAATCCAGATGCTCTTAAGCGTTGTGACACTGTATGATGAGACAGATCCTTACCCTGTTCAGTGCTGAACTGGTGAGTTATCCAGCTGTAGTGTTGAAACAATTACCCATGGAGATTCTCCACACTATCCTGTCCTCTCTTGCAGTTTGTCTTTTGAGGGTGACCAGTTTTCTTGGGGGACTTGAAAGAGTTTGTGATGGTGTAATATTCAAGAAATTACAGACTTGGAACAATCCTTTTGGCTTCATCTGGACAACCTGCTGCTGGAGGGTTTCAGTCACTTTGGAATGGCACACCATTTTTGCAAAGTGACTGCAAACTGGAAAATTAGGTTGGCAGTTAAAAGTTAGGCTGCCAATTAAATAAGGGTTGTCAGATGATTAAGGAAATTAGCACCAGGTGCCAGATGAATACCAATAACTTGCAGGTATCTAAAAGTGTTGTCTAATTTTGATTAGTGTTCTTTTTCATTTATCTCATTTACAGTTCTTTGTGCTTTACAATATATTCAGATTATAAAATAAGCTTAACATGCTGCTATTTTACTCAAGTTAAGATATTTTCAGATAGGACAACACAATGATCTCAACATTAAAGGGGTTATCTGGGATTTTTAGTGAAAAAAAAGTGCCCAAGCACTAACAGGCAGGTATCTGCCACATACCTGCCTGTTGTGCCGGCACCAGTCAGCTCCATTCACCCCAGCATAACACGGTCACAGACTGCTCCTGCCAGGGACAGCATGGCAGGATAAATTGAGCAGAAGCGTTTTTTCCAATCTGCTCTGTGGAAGGTATGGGACAACTGGTCTCCTGCTGATGACAGCCAGCTCCTGGTACCTGATTGGGGGAGCCAGCTGTCAATCAGTGTGACTGCGGCTCTGACACTCGTTGACAGAGGGGAGAAGCTGCACCTCTGTAGACATTACATCAGCGGAAGCGGCAAAATCGCTGACCAGCCTTTTTTTGTAAATAAATGTATAATGCAAGGTTCAGGTTTGTACTGTCCTGACGGAATACATTTGTTGCAAACTCTCAAATATGGAAAGTATTTAGGTAAGGCTGCTTTCACATGTGCGATTTTATAAATTTGCAGCAGATCAGGCAGATTTTGCCGCATCTGTCGCATAATGGCTGACTTGTGGCAAGCCTGCTGCAAGTCCCATTCATTCTCTACGGGACGTGCGGTCAGGTGTGGCAAGTGCGGTTTTGCCGGATCCGGCACTTACGGCACTTGTGACAGCGCAAATAAAAACCCTGCTGGCCCCACCTGACCGCAAGTCCCATAGAGAGTGAATAGGACTTGCCACAGGCTTGCCGTAAGTCGACTGTTACGCGACTTATGCAGCAAAATGTGCAGGCTCTGCCGCAAATTTATAAAATCGCAAATGTGAAAGGTCTCTAACTACATGCTGTTTTAAATGAAAATTATTTGTGAACCAACAGAAATTTTGAAATTTTGGTGATAATGAAATACAATAAAAAAAATTTCACTGCCCCGCCCCCCACAATTTCTGTTTGTTTGCATATAATTTTCATCCAGAAATTTACCCAAATACTTTACAAAGATGGCAGTTTGCTACAAATGTATTCCTTCAAGGTGAGCTACAAAGCTCTAGGCTCCAGGACAACACACTTTACTTCCACTGAAATATTATACAAAGTTTTAAGATAAAAAGACAAAATAAATACAGTAGTGAAGTTTTACTGTGTATTTATGTGCATAGACCTCAGAGAGCTGTAGGAAAACCTTATTTTTAGGGGTGTAACTAATATTTATGGAAACCACATAAAGACAGGAATGGGCCTCTGTTGTGTTGACAGTAAACTAAATTCTACTAATGCGAACAGCAGCATAACTATTTTTTACATTTGCAGCAGAGTATAGTCAGCAGTGTCAAGTGTCAGATCTGCACAGACAACCTGCATAGTGACCTGGAGATAGACAGAAGAAGGTCACCTTGTGGCTTTTTCCCCATAAAAACAAGATAAATATTGAAGGATTTTTTATTTCACTTCATTGGTGCATGTTACATAGATAAAATGCCTCAGCCCTTATACTCAACTTAAAGGTACCTTTACACGCCGCCACTGTGCCTAGCAACAGGTATCCACCGCACGTGCACACGCACGTTTTTAACAGTGGATACTGTTAAGGAGAGCCTTAAGATCAAAATACTTCATTAAGCCTAAGACATAAGAGCATGGGAGAAATGATATATAGAGTATATTATTTTACATTGTATACGTTGTGATTTAAACATGGCTGCCATTTCCTGCCACATCACACCATGTGCTGAGAGCAAGATGGAGTCCAAAGAAGTCTGACCAATCACCGAAGCTGGAGGTCAGGGAAGACGAACCAATCACAGAATAACATACTCGATCAAGACCACACCCATTGATGACCTCATGGATCCGCCCATGGACTGACCGAGCCCCTTATTGCCCATGGACCAATGAATACATCTGAGTAGGGCTGACCGAGCCCCTTATTGCCCATGGACCAATGAATACATCTGAGTAGGGCTGACCGAGCCCCTTTTTGAGTAAAAACCAAATGTCTTATAATAAACAGACACATGGAGCTTGGGTCTGACCAAGGAAGGGTGTACATCTGACTCTATGTGTCTGGTGTCTACTACTTTTCAATGCCGGCGCTTGGTCTATATTGATTTGGTCAGGAGCAGCAACTTGTTATTAATATTGTTATTAATATTACCTTTACAGATACCAGTCGCTGATGCCGCATATAGACGCCGCCATTGCGTTGTCCACTGAAGGTATCTTTGTTCCCCAGAAGTTCCTACAGATCCTGCGGATAACTTCCTGTAGAATACCTTCACTGCTTCACACGCCGCTACCACAAAGGAATTTGGACGTACATCTTTCGTGCCGCAAGTACATAGGCATGGCAGAGTTGTGTATTCCGTGACGCTAATAAGCTGATTGGACAACGCAATAGCATCATGATTGGCCAGCCTGCGCAGGAAGGCTGGCTAATACATGACACCATTGCAATTGTGGATTGTAAATGGATAGCTCTTTAAATATGGCGCCCTGTGCAGGAACAGTCAATGGTTACACAGTAGCCCCCACCAATCATTGCTGATGGGGCGTGGTATCCAGGACGCTTTCCTCTGGCTCATAACCCCTCCAGTGCATTAACTACTGGACAGAACGGCAAACCCAACAAGAATTGACAATTCTAGCCCCCAGAGATTGAAGATTGCCATTAACAATAACTGGAGGAGGTGGTAATAGGGTCGGCTCCAGTGATGCGACAAATCTCTTGAAAAATGACCTGTGGAAAATGTAATGGATCTTAAGAGCTGGGGCTAGCTGAAGCTGAAAGACCATGAAGTTAAAATAACAGTGGCTACTTTATACTGACATATAAACTTAGGACCCAGTTTCCCTGATGGAAACTACCACTTTCACCATACGTCAGGTCCGACGAAAGTTTATTATCAGCCATACATTTGTTAGGTATAAACAATCTCCCTGTAGGACAGGCAACATGGGTGTCCGCCCAAACCTTGACAGCAATGACGTTCCCCCTTAACCTTGGGAGCAGGGGCAGACCCCTGAACCTTTAAAGCAGGGGCAGCATCCCCCCAACCTTGGCAGCAGTGGCGACCCCCTGAACCTTTAATAACTCATTTTCAGTATCAGGGCACATAATGGAAATGACCACCCACTCCTGGAAAATCGGAGAAGAGACTGCAGAACTACCTTTCACAGGGAAACTCCAAGGCCAAACTTCAGACCAAAGTGGGTGTAGTACATTGCGCCTTCTTTCCAAAAATACCTTAGCAACATCAGATGGAAAAGAGGGTGCAGACTATATAGGGACAGTTGAGATTATTGTATTCAGGTTATTTTTGCAAAAATCACTCCATTTAATAATTTCTCTAGACTACCAGTCTGTCATGGGATTATGCATCATTAGCCACAGAAGGCCTAATACAATAGGAGCAGAAAAACCTTCCAACACATAGCAGGAAAGGAGCTCATTTTAAAGAGTTCCTATGCACAAGTTCACATTGTGCACCACTTGAGTAAAACTTCGCTGACTGAGAGCAGCAGAGTCGATAGCAAATATGGGGATGGATCTTGCTAGCACACTACAGGATAGACTGTGACTCCTGCTCCACTCTCCAAAAAGACAAAAATAGTCTCAGTTTTAGTACCAGAGTACTAGAGCAGCTAGAGTAAACTGACATGTACATGCGGAGAAAATATACACATCCGGGCCACAACCCTTCACACAGCCTGCAGTTATAGGTTTCTCAGAAGGTTTAGCTTGGTTTGGTACAGAAGGAAAGACCCCAATAAAATTACTCTAAGACCACAGCAAAAAAACACCCACCCAGTATGCAGTGGACTGCAAGAGACCTAGACCAAGGAGAGACCCATCCTAACTACATGGGTTCATCAACAACAGGGGGTAGGGTCATTGGAGGCCTGTCCCTCAGACATTTGCTGATCTTTATGGCTAGGACCATAGTGGCCTCTAATAACTCAAGAGTTTTATATAGAGTCATGGCCTCTTTATTACCAGACAGACTCTGACAAAAATTGCTCCTAAGGGCGGGGTCTTTCTACATGGTGTCAGTGGTCCATTTATGTTACTCCGAGCAAAACTCCTTCACTGGCCAGCATCTCTGCTGGAGCATGCATAGTTTGAACTCTCCAAGGGAGACGCTGTCAGGGTCATCATAAACAATGTCTAGAGCCACACAAAAAACATCGACCATCCAAACTGACTGAGAATCGGATGGAAGGGAGAAAGCCCAGGATTGAGGATCACCTTTTAGGAGAGAGATGACAATCCCAACACATTGTTGCCCCTATCCAGACGACCGTGGACGAAGCTTAAAATAAAGCGTTCACCAAATTCATTTAAACACAAGTTGAGGACCTTCAGATCCAGCCTCACCAGACGTTTCCTGCAGTGGGACACACTCATGACAAAAACTGTCAGCACTATCAGATAAGTGCTGCTGCAAATGTTTATAACTATTATTATTATTATGAGACAAAGTTCACTTCTCCTGTATTGTGTTAGTTCTGATCTCACTGTAGAGCTGAGTGTCATGATAAGAGAAGACTGTCAGTCATTACATGTCTCAGACTGGTAAAACCCCTTTAATTTAAAATTAGCTTTGGGCAGATTTTTGGGGAGATCTGTGTCCGGCCCATAGATCTTAACAGCTCAATTACAAGAAAAATGTGGATTTCTTTGGAGTAAGAGATCGGATTGCAGATATCAATGTATCATTTTATTCAGCTGCCTATGACTATATGTCTGTATAATTGTCTTAGGAAAGTTGATCTTACTGACAGATACTGTTTAACGTGGTATTCAGGGCATTACTACTGTAAAAAAGCACTATGACAATTATAAATTTATAAAGGAAACTTAGTGCATTACTTCATAATGGGACATTAATTACCTAAGTACCATATTTTTCACTTGACAAGATGCACCAGATCATAAAACGCACCTCAAAGTTAGAGGAAGAAGGGAAAAAAAATCATTTAAAATAGGGGTCCACCCTTTAGTCTGGTGTGTCTCATATGCAGTGTAGCTTACCGGGGAAGAGGGTGCAGGTGTGCAGGGTCACAGGAGGCAGGGTCACTGGAGGCAGGATCGCAATGGTGGGGGTAGTCAGCGGTGCTGCAATGGGGCAATGGTGCGGGCAGAAGGCAGAGTCGCCGGCAGCGGGGCAATGCTTGCTTGCAATGCTTGTTGCAGCGGCTTGCGGCAGACGCAATTAATACTTCTAGGTTCCGGCTGCAAAGGCAGTTCTGGAACAGATGGAGATTTTAACTGTCAGAGATCTTAATCAGTATATGTGCTGCCTCCACAGCCATTTTATTGAAGTTCATCGTGGTAGAGACAACGTAGACACAAACTGAGCTCTCGGCTCTCTGAGATCTCAATCTGCGCCTGTGGCGCTTATGCAGCCATTTGCCTGCCAGTACCCAGAGGTATAAATGTCGCCAGCCATACATCGCTGCAACACCCCTGCTCCAGACTGCAAGCATTGCCCCACTCCCGACATCCACCAACAACCCTGCCTCCTGTACCTCCACTCAACCTCCGATGCATCCCCCGTCGGTAAGGCTGGCTTCACACCATGGTAAGGTCTGGTCCGGGGCTGTCAGGCATGAACCTGACAGCCCCAGACCGGATCAGCACACAGAATCGGAGGGCCAAATGTGCCCTCCGGTCCTGTGTGCAGCCGGACGCAGCTGCAGCTGCTAATGAATCAGGACCTGAAACAACAGCGGGGTGCAGCCGCCGGTATCCGGTTCCTGGATCCTCCCGGACCGGGGCAATCCGGCCCCTAGGCTCCCATTTTAGGAAGCGCCGGATTACCCCAGATACGGGAGAATCTGGGCGAATCCGGGATACGGCATTTTGGGGAGACTTTTCTCCCCGGACACAAAAACGTTGCAAGCAACGTTTTTGTGTACGATGAGAAAAATCCGATTTCTCCTGGATTCCACCGGAGAGATGGAAACCGGATGGCAGATAGCTGCCACCCAGCTCTTACCGGCCCCATAAGCTACTATGGGGCCAAAAACCGGTCCGGGGCTGTCTGGTTTACACCGGACAGCCCCAGACCGGACTGTGCCATGGTGTGAAGCCAGTCTAAGCTAGATTTTTATTATAAAATGCACCGCCCCTGAAATTGGAGTGAAAATTGGGGTGCGTTTTATAATAAAAAAAATACACTATTTTATATATGGGATATATGGGGCTTGGGCCATTATTACTTTATAAGCGGGCACTGGAACCATTATTACTTTATAAAGTGGCATTTTCTGCATTTTTACTTTACAACGGGGGAAGTCTGGAAAATATACCCCATGAAGAGGCACAAGGGGCTTCTACAGTTTCTTCACAAGGATTGTGGTTTGTGGCTATTTTTCAAAGCTGAATGTGGCTCTCAAGGTAAAAAAAAAAAAGTTTTTGACCCTTGATCTGCAAGTAATTGTTACCACAACTGTTGATCATGCAGTTTACATAATTATTGGCAATTGTTGGGCTGCCAACAAATTATGATTTCTTTGTTAGCAAAAAATATCAAACCGTGTATGAATTAGGCATGTGAGGCTTTAAGTGTACTTGGGAAAGTTGCATCAGTCAGTTTTAGATCCAGCATTTATTAAGGTTTCATTAAAAACTAAATGTGGGCCCGATGCTATCGCATTGGGTGGGCGGTGACATCACGATGGAGGTAGGTCTGTGGACCTTGGAGCGGCGGCTATATCCCCCCTCCCCGACCGTGCTCTCTCCCAATGTATGTAAATAAATGTATATTTAGTTAAAAACTGTTTTCTGTGGCAGGGTTTAATAATAAAGTGTCAATCTGGCAATCTATTTCATTTCCTGGTAAAAAATGTGCAGGGCTTCACTCTATTTTCTCTTGCCAGCGCAGGTAAACCAAGCAGCTACTGGCTACCAACCCCTGCTGACTGGTGTTACCTTCGCAATGAAAAATACACGGAAGCCCTATGTTTTTTTTAGTTATTTAAATAAATAACTAAAAACAATTGGCGTGGGCATCGCTATATTTTCTATTGCCAGCAAAGGTAACCCAGACAGCTGGGGGCTGGAATTCTCAGCATGATAAGGCCAAAGCATTCTGGGCTTCCCACACTTAAAATTGCAGCCAGCAGCCGCTCCAGAATTGGTGCCTCCATGTTACCCGCTCTTCCAGCTGCCGTGTAGCGGTGGCAGACTGGGTAATAAAAGGGGTTGATGTCAGCTTTTTTTTTGGCAGCTGATATCAAGCCATATTGCTAATGTCTGCCGTCATTATGACAGACGGCCATTAGCAATACTTTCAGTAAAGAGGAAACAAAAACACACACAGAGAAATGTTTTATTGCATACAAAATAGACAGACCCACCTCGTTATCCCCTTTATTAGCTCCCACCAAGTTCCCCTCTGATGTAATCCTGTAATCTTGCAGTGAGGCAGTGTGATGCGTCACATGTCCGCCATCTTTGTATACCTGAGTGTCCAAACATGGCATTGTGGCGCCCCTATGGCAAGGCACCACAGGGAGGTATTACATCCTAATTAGAGATGTGATGCCTCTGTACACGTGGATGTGGGGAATCTCCAGAGTCTGCACCCCAACACCCAACACAGGCCACTTTATTACAGGGGACTGATATGCAGTAGGTCCCATGGGGTGGAGCCTAGAGAGCGGAAGAAGGGGAGTGACAGCACAGTCAGACAGTTGGTGTGAGGAGAGCAAAGAAGGAAGACGCAGGGGACCCTGTGGCTACACTGGAGGGCACTGTTTAAGGGGCGAAAGGTGTCCCAGACTTTGGAAGGGGGTTTACCCGGGCCTGGTTGGAGCCAGCCGGGGACCCAGGTCGACAGCGGCATACCGGAGCTGAGGTAGCTAGATGCAAGGTCCATCCCTAACTACAAACCGGCAAGCTGAGAGTCCGTTACATACAGGGCACCAAAGCACCCCTAAAGCAGCCCAACATCAGTCCCATAGCTGGTTCATAACGCAGAGAGGTAACCAAGCACTCAAAGCAACAGACACTTAGGACTAGAGACTTGGCTCAAGTGGGGTAAGAGAGAAAGAGAGTAACAAGACCACGAGCGCCATATTGAAGGCATCACAGTCAGACTCTGAGGAAACCTTCACAACCTACGGTTACAATACCCATTAACCTAGACTGTACTGAGTACCTGTTTCCACCTAGTGAAGTAAAATAATTGTTTGAGCTGAAGTGGTGTTCGTGATTCTTTCTCTCATCGGCTGATGGGCTACAGCATCATCGTCATAGGTGAGGACTACTACTCCCCTCATCCCTCCCCGCTGCCCTGAGGTAAAGCTCCAACTGTGAGGAGCTGTACTACCAACGCTGCCTTTCTATCACCTCAGCGGTCAGCCGCAGCGCTGGTAACCTTATTACCAGGAACCACAGGTGGCGTCACGACATCATCCTCCCCCCATCATAATCACCCCCATCCCCGCCATTGAGAGTCCAGGGCACGGAATCGGGAACTGACCAGCCGTGATCCCCCACCGAAGTATCCCACTGTCCTGGTGTCCGAGTACCCCCTACCCTGTTTACCGACTCAGCATCAGCGTGTGTATGTGCGTGCATGTGTGAGTATATGTATGTGTGCAAGCATGTGTATACATATGTATGCATGTATGTATGCACATGTGTGTATACATGTATGTGTGTGCGTGTGTATGTATGCACATGTTTATGTATGCGTTTATGTATGCATATGTATTAATTTATGTGCATGTGTGTGTGTAAGTGTTTGTATGCACGTGTGTATGTGCGTGTATGCATGTGTGTGCGTGTATGCGCATGTGCATATGTGCATGAGTGTGTGTGTATGCACGCGTGTATATGTGCTTGTATATGTGTGAATGTATGCGCATGTATGTGGGAGTGTGTTAATGCACATGTGTATGTAGTTGCGTGTATATGTGCATGTATGTATGTGTGTGTATGTGCATGTGTATGCATATACATGTTTGTGTATGTGCGTGCGCGTGTATGCATGTTTGTGTATGTATGCATATGTGTATATGCGTGTTTGCATGTTTGTCTGTGCATGTGAATTTAGGTGTGTGCATGTACAGTTAGGGCCAGAAATATTTGGACAGTGACACAATTTTCGCGAGTTGGGCTCTGCATGCCACCACATTGCATTTGAAATGAAACCTCTACAACAGAATTCAAGTGCAGATTGTAACGTTTAATTTGAAGGGTTGAACAAAAATATCTGATAGAAAATGTAGGAATTGTACACATTTCTTTACAAACACTCCACATTTTAGGAGGTCAAAAGTAATTGGACAAATAAACATAACCCAAACAAAATATTTTGATTTTCAATATTTTGTTGCAAATCCTTTGGAGGCAATCACTGCCTTAAGTCTGGAACCCATGGACATCACCAAACGCTGGGTTTCCTCCTTCTTAATGCTTTGCCAGGCCTTTACAGCCGCAGCCTTCAGGTCTTGCTTGTTTGTGGGTCTTTCCGTCTTAAGTCTGGATTTCAGCAAGTGAAATGCATGCTCAATTGGGTTAAGATCTGGTGATTGACTTGGCCATTGCAGAATGTTCCACTTTTTTGCACTCATGAACTCCTGGGTAGCTTTGGCTGTATGCTTGGGGTCATTGTCCATCTGTACTATGAAGCGCCGTCCAATCAACTTTGCAGCATTTGGCTGAATCTGGGCTGAAAGTATATCCCGGTACACTTCAGAATTCATCCGGCTACTCTTGTCTGCTGTTATGTCATCAATAAACACAAGTGACCCAGTGCCATTGAAAGCCATGCATGCCCATGCCATCACGTTGCCTCCACCATGTTTTACAGAGGATGTGGTGTGCCTTGGATCATGTGCCGTTCCCTTTCTTCTCCAAACTTTTTTCTTCCCATCATTCTGGTACAGGTTGATCTTTGTCTCATCTGTCCATGGAATACTTTTCCAGAACTGAGCTGGCTTCTTGAGGTGTTTTTCAGCAAATTTAACTCTGGCCTGTCTATTTTTGGAATTGATGAATGGTTTGCATCTAGATGTGAACCCTTTGTATTTACTGTCATTGAGTCTTCTCTTTACTGTTGACTTAGAGACAGATACACCTACTTCACTGAGAGTGTTCTGGACTTCAGTTGATGTTGTGAACGGGTTCTTCTTCACCAAATAAAGTATGCGGCGATCATCCACCACTGTTGTCTTCCGTGGACACCCAGGCCTTTTAGAGTTCCCAAGCTCACCAGTCAATTCCTTTTTTCTCAGAATGTACCCAACTGTTGATTTTGCTACTCCAAGCTTGTCTGCTATCTCTCTGATGGATTTTTTCTTTTTTTTCAGCCTCAGGATGTTCTGCTTCACCTCAATTGAGAGTTCCTTTGACCGCATGTTGTCTGGTCACAGCAACAGCTTCCAAATGCAAAACCACACACCTGGAATCTACCCCTGACCTTTTAACTACTTCATTGATTACAGGTTAACGAGGGAGATGCCTTCAGAGTTAATTGCAGCCCTTAGAGTCCATTGTCCAATTACTTTTGGTCCCTTGAAAAAGAGGAGGCTATGCATTACAGAGCTATGATTCCTAAACCCTTTCTCCGATTTGGATGTGGAAACTCTCATATTGCAGCTGGGAGTGTGCACTTTCAGCCCATATTATATATATATAATTGTATTTCTGAACATGTTTTTGTAAACAGCTAAAATAACAAAACTTGTGTCACTGTCCAAATATTTCTGGCCCTAACTAACTGTATGTATCTGTATGTGTGTTTGAACATACCTGTATGCGTGTTTGCGTATGTGTATTGTGAGGCACCGCCGGCATGGTCCTCATGGCCGGGGCGCATCACATGCAGGATCAAGGTATGATCCTGTGCACACTGGCCGGTTTTACTGTGATGATGCTGTGTGAACTCAACCGGAACACAAGGGGTTAATTGTGAGTGACTGCTATAGACGTGATACAATCATGAGCCTAATGAGCGGCAGTGAGAGTGGTATGAGATCGAGGAGGCCCTAAGGAATGAGGGCTGAGTGCTGACAACCCGGAACACAGGGAGTTAACCTGAGCTGTGTGAAAGCTGATTACCAGCAGCTAAGGGGGTGTGTCCATGTGGGAGTGGCTGGCACCATAAGAGGCAGCCAGCTGAGTGATTGGGAGACTCGTGCTGAGAGATTCATTCAGAGACTGGAGATTGTGCTGAGACCAGCCAAGTGCAGAGCAGTCCAGAGGCTCTGGGTGAATGAAGGGAGCATGCTAGCTCCATGCCGGTGCCGAGGTCCGCGGTTGTGATAGCACCTGGTGGGGAAGCCGTGGCTGAACCTGGTGGATACTGGTCCGGGCGTGGGGTGAACCACGTCCGGGAAAGGAGCCCTTGGGGGACGCTTGGTGGACCCATTACACAGGTAGCGAGACCCGGATCCGTGCCCGGTAAGAAAGCAGTTCCTGAAAGTTGGTGTGAACTGTGTACCCGGCGCGTGAAATGTGCCCGGCGGGCATAGCTGCCCGAGGTCCGACTAGATAGTCCGTGAGGGACCTGTTGTAAACAATATGTATATGATGGCGTAGATAGAAAGGCCATGTGCGGAGTCTGTGGGAGAGCCCCAGCTGGAGTGGATGATGTTGGAGGCGTTCCGTCCCTGTGGGACAAGAGGGAGGCTTTGCCTGCTGCTTGCAGTAGGTACCTGTCCCTCAACCACGACCTCTAATGGTGTGGGTGTGCCTGTGGCCAGAGACAGGGGTCATGAAGGCTCCTAGTAGGGTAACGGATGGTTAGCCCGGATACTAAGGTTGACCAGGTCCCTGTTATGGTCATGGAGGAGCCACAGTCCATGGATGTGTTATGATGGGCTGTGAGCAGGTGTGAGGATGTGTGTGATCCATGGACGTTTGAATGATGGATCACATACGGTATGTAAGGACCCGGTCAGGCAGGAATCCTGACTATGGGATATGTATATATATATGGAGTCATCAGGCTGGGTGACTAAAGCCAGGCGGCAGGAACCGCCATTGGGACCCACAGGGCCCGTTGAAGGGGATATAGCGACGGTCAGAAGCAGGGGTTAGAAGGGCTCCTAGAGTGGGGAAACTGTGGTTGAACCAGGTGGGTGCTGACCTGGACGTGGGGTGAAACACGTCCAGGAAGGAGCCCCTTGGCGAGGCATGGCGTACCCGTGACTCAGGTTGCTCAATCCCTGTTCTGAACCCAGAGGAATCATCGTGGATAAATATACATATGGTGAACTAAGAAATGTATGGGTAAAGTGTATATAGGCCGGAGGCCGTAGCCACCACGGGAGCTGTTAGTAGAGCTCCAATGGGGACAGAGAGATGGTTACAGGTCCCGGGTTACTATAAGCGTTATGTGCAATATATGTATTATGTGATGTTATATGTAAATGTATGGTGTATTTATGTGAAGTGTTTATAATCAATGTGCAATGTGACAAACATGCTACCCGGGTTATGCTATTAATATGTGAAAATAAACGGGTAGACATTGGTTAACTTATAAACACGTGTCTGTTGTCGTTTTGCAAGCGGGTTCCCCGGGTGCTACCTCACAGTATGTATGTGCATATCTGCGTGTGTATTTGTGTGGGGAAATTATACTGTGTGTATATGTGTGTTTGTGTGTATGTGTATACGCATGCATATTTGTGTGTATGTGCATGTGTATGTGAGTGCGTGTATCTGTGCATATGTGTGTATCTGCGCGCTTGCGCGTATCTGTATGTACAGTACAGACCAAAAGTTTGGACACACCTTCTCATTCAAAGACTTTTCTTTATTTTCATGACTATGAAAATTGCTGATTCACACAAAAAACTGTTCTGTTGCATACTTCTGATGCTGAATTTATGGTGAAGATGCAGGAGTAGGGATGAGCGAGTATACTCGTTACTATTCGCTACTCGCAGAATAGTACGGTATTCTGTTTTATTTGGATACCTTACATGGACTACTGAAAATAAATAAAAAAGTACATAATCAAGATCTAAGTCTCTGAAGTGTCTTCACTGGGATACCTACAGTATATTGCTTTCTTGTGTGCCGAGGTTCCCATTATATTGATGTTGAACTTTTTCCTTGAGCACCAACATAACAGTTAGCCAGGCCTTCTTTACATTATATTATTTAAAAAATCCAGTGGGCTTGCTTCCATTCTCCGCTTCCAGTCTTTTTTTCCATCTATTGGTTGCTGTGGTGCTGATTTTTGCCTCAAGTAACATTGAGTCGTCAAGGGGCGACCTGTGTCAGGAGGCTTTGAGTACCAGAGATGCTGAGATGAAAATATAGAAGAAAAGACTGGAGTCAGAGAGAGAAAGCAGGGGAGGCAGAAAACAGGACGGCAAGTGGAGGACCAGGCGGGGAGTGGAAAATCGGTTGGGGAACGGAGGATCAGACGGGGAACAAATGACCGGACGGGAAGTCAAGGACTGGGTGGGGAGCAAAGGACGGTGGGGAACAAAGGACCGGGCAGGCAGCAAAGGACGGGGCGGGGAGCATGCATCAGCTGATCATTTAAAAAAGCCAGCTGGCTTTTTACCACTCGGCTTTTAAATGATTATGTATCCATTTCAGCCTTTTCCTCAGGCCCCGAGACCGCTTTGTAGTGTCCAGCAGAATAGTACTTGCACTTCCCATTGACTTGCATTGTACTCGCTACTTGTGACGAGTAAACTTACCGAGTAACGAGTGTCCCGAATACCGTACTATTCTGCGAGTAGCGAATAGTAACGAGTATACTCGCTCATCCCTACTCATGTATCTTCACCATAAATTCAGCATCAGAAGTATGCAAAAGAACATCTAAACAAGCTTGATGCATTTTGGAAACATGAATTATGGAGAGCTATGAGGCTGTATTATGCTATATGGAGAGCTATGAGGCTGCATTATACTATATGAAGAAATATGAGGCTACATTATACTATATGGAGGGATATGAGTCTGCATTGTACCATATGGAGGGATGTAAGGCTGAATTATACTATATGGAGATATATGAGTCTACATTATACTATATGGATGGATATGAGGCTGCATTATACTATATGAATGGCTGTGAGGCTGCATTATACTATATGGAGGATACAAGGCTACATAATACTATATGGAGGGATGTGAAGCTGCATTATACTATATGGAGGATTGTGAGGCTGCATTATACTATATAGAGGACTACGAGGCTTTATTATACTATATAGAGGAATGTAAGGCTATATTATACTATATGGAGGTTTTTTAGGCTGCATTATACTATATGGAGGGGCTATGAGGCTGTATTATACTATATGGAGGGTTGTGAGGCTCCATTTTACTATATGGAGGATTATGGGGGTGCATTATAATAATTGGATGACTATTGGGGCTACCTTATGAATCGGAGATTATGGCCTGCATTATCATACATAGAGGACTATGGGGGTGCATTGTAATATATGGAGGAATATGGGGATGCATTATAATAATTGGAGGACTACGGTGGCATGAAGAGGAAGACAATATAAACCATGATGGGGGACATATATACCGCGATAAGGTCTATATTCCAGTAGGAGGACCATATATAACAGGATGAGTTACATTAATACATAATAAAGGGGGAGAGGGGTTTATTTGTTACTCTTTACAGTATTTAGAACATTACACAGGGCCCATACGTCTGACCAATGTATAAACGTGGGGGGGGGAGGAGCTGGTCCAAATTTCGCAGCGGGGCCCACCAGACTCTAGTTGCGCCACTGATTATTATTATTATGATTATTATTAACAGAAAGATGATATACTGCAAAACTAAAAAAAAGTGCAGATTCTGCTTTTGTTGGGCCTTTTCTGAAATATATCTTATCCTAAGGCTACGTTCACACACTGCGTTTTTGCAGTGTTTTTTAGAGGACCTGTAAATTCAGTGAAATGCAGTGACGTTTGGCTTCCCTGCCAAGTCAATGTATTTACCAAATTTTCATTAAGACACTCCGTATTTTTGAGGATGTGTTTTCACTGCAAAAAGCATCCTCAAAAAGAATGAACATGTCAACTCTTTTTGCACTTTTGAGATGCACTTTTCCATTGCCCTCATTGTAGAACAGGCTTAAAAAAAGCGCATCCTCATAAGCGAAATGTGTGAATGATGATGTGTTTTTTCACGCAAAGCTCATCAGTAAAACGCATCCTTAAAATAGCACTGTGCAAAACCAGAAATATGTGTGGCACCCCACTGGTCAGTGCGCCACAGTATGGGTACTGCACCCAAAACAAAGTGTGCGGTATCCAAGTCATTGGACGGGATAATGTCGAACTGAGGCTCTCATCCCAGTATCCCTACACCTAGATGAGGGGACCAATCGGCTAACCCGTCACCAGGGTAACCAGTCCCGGTGGGAGGTGTGTTAGGGTAGAAGGAGCATGATACAAACAGACAGATCTGGTCTGGTCTGAGGAAAGAAGTAAGGAGCAAGTCCTAGAGGGACACCAAGGGAGGGTGCCTGAGTGGTGCGGCAACCCAGACTGAAAGGAGAGACCCAGTGCCAGACTGTCAGAGTAAACAGTCTGGGGGAATCCTGGTCCACGACGGTGTACCTACTCCGAGTCACAGTGCAGTCGAGTCCAACCCTAAGCCGCCAATACCGGTGGGTCGCAGGTCTGCCAAGCATCCCCCGACCTCGTCCACAACGTACAGCTCCACCAAGTACCCTCAAACCGGGTTGAGCCCCTTAGAGAAGAGAAGGGTAACTTCATCTCGCCCAACGGGCCTGGTAGCAAGTGGGTTTGTACAGGACAATGCACGGATAGAAAGGAGGCGCTAGGAAGACACAAAGGACAGTGAACGTACTAGAAGGAATACTTGGAGAGCCTCAGAGAGATTTTGTACTCTCCGGTGACTACCCGGCCAGCTACCCAGAGAGACTGCGTGACTGTAAACTGAAGTGTTACCGTCAACTGTTACCAGTAAAGTACCCGTACAGAGACAGCAAACCTCCGGTGTTTCATTCTGCTGCTGCCACAAAAAACAGCTCAGCAGAAGCACTGCCCCAGGGACCCCGCTCCACCTGTGGGGAGCTGTACTAGTCAAGCTGCCTGTCCATCATCCCTGGAGGTCTACAGCAGTACGGGTGCCTTCACCAGATTCCACAGGTGGCGTCACGAGACTTTATTCTTTTTATTATTTTTCCCTTTTTACCCAGTGACCCCAGGGTTACGGGCCCGGGCACCGGCCACCGATACATCACCCCAGCACTAACGCCCGGGTACCAAAGACCCCTAGGCACGTCATATGCAGTGTGTGAACACAGCCTAAGATAAACTATTAAGATTGATGTGTCATTGTCGCCAAGGGGTCTGTAACACTTTGCAGTTTATGTTTGATAAAACAAGGCAGGATCCTGTTTATTATGTTAAATGCAACTAAATTACTGTGCACTGTTCAGATAAAAACACTATTAAGTAGATTTTGTACATTCTGTGATGTGCACTGCTTTATTCTTGTAATACCAAGCAGACAAGGAGAGGACTGTAGACCACTGTGCAGAAAGTAGGAGATCTGCCATTGAAGCAGCATTTCTCAAAGATTTGCAAAGAAAAGTTTAGTATTTTGCTGTGTCTGTCATCTACATCTACAGGTAATGGTCACTTATAATCCCCCCATCAACATCCCCATCAGTCATTGAGTGCCCAGAGCACGGAACCGGGACCCGTCCAGCCGTGATCCCCACCGAAGACATCGTCCCGGTATCCGAGTAACCCCTTCACTGCTGGCCCGACTCACTTCAACAATACAAGGCACACAAAGGTACAGGAGAAGAGAGGACCTTGGCCATGAGGGCTCACAGTTTACAAGATTGACTTTATTCCTACCGGCATCCTCGGTCTTTAAGTCATAGGGGTGCAGCCAGCACAGCTTCAAATACTTCTCAGTGGTTGCAATAACAATGCCTGGCAATAACTGACACCTCAGCATTGCATCAGTACAAAGCTGGCTTTCAGTCAGTGCCAGGGCATGGTAAAAGCAAAACTGTACAGACCATGCCCCTGTGACTGAAAGCTCAAGGCTGCTGGGAGGAATAAAGTTAATTTTCTCCTGGCAGTGGGGCTCTCAGTGCAGCAGCCATGCAGAATCTGAATGCTATTAACCTGCAGATTAACTTCATATCTGCAGTTTAAAAGTATTTTTTTATATGACTGTTTCCCTTTAACAATTTCTAACCCTACAAAGCACTGTTATGTTGTGCTAGTGAACCACCCCAGGGCCGTGGGGTACCCGGTTCCGGGCTTTGTAGTTCACGGGGGATGTCACGGGGCCTGTTGCCCGGTCCCATGGCCCTGGTAGTCGCTGAATAGAGAGGTTTAAGTCAATAGGAATAAAATAAAAGATGATTTGTGATGCCAGCTACGGTTCTGGTACTGTTATCGGCGCTACGGGACAGACCTCCACAGTGATGGTGGAGCAGCAAGATGGTTCCGCTCCCCGTAGGTGGAGCGGGGTACCCGGGGCAGTAGTGGAAGTTATGGTTACCGACAGTCTATGAAGGGAGCAGGATCAGGGGCTGCAATAACAGTCACACACACAGGGTTGTTGTTTCCGTACCTTTACTGATGATATAAGCAAGGCGAAGTCCAGGGTACAGTCCGGGTGGTTTGGGAGCAGTTCGGGATCTCCACATCCGATGCGTTATGAGGCCTTCCTTTTACTCTGTGTGTGTGCTTTAGTCCTGGGCTGTCTGAAGCTAGGCCCTGACCCTCTCCTATGTCTTCACTTGTATGGCAGGCTATGAGAGCTCTGCTGAGGGCACCAATGTATCCACTATGGTCCCAGGCTCTGCTAAGTGGCTGTGCCTCAAGTGCTGCTGCGCCAGGAGAATCTCCCTGGCCTCCGGTCTTTACTGCTGGGCTAACTGGACCCGTGCAGTCTCGGACTCCAGTGTCCGGGTTGTCGACGTTGCTCTTCTGGGGCGAACCGGTATGGCTCCGCTCCCCCTAGCTAACTCGCCTCCGACCCTCACTCTTGGGTCCCTCACACTGGTAAGGCTCTCTCACTGGCATGGGCCTAGTGTCAAGCCCAGGCTTTGGGGTACTCGGGTATCAGACTACAAGGGGTTAACGGTCCTGTTGTCACGGGGAGTGGTGGCCGCGCCTGATCCTGTGTCCTGGGTATATCTTCAAAAAGGGGAATTATTTACAGGGGATGATATTTACAAGTTTGTCGTGACGCCACCTGTAGCTTCTGGTGAGGAGTCACCAGCGCTGCCACAGTCCGCCGGAAGTAAGTTGTAATGAGGCAAGTTGGCAAAGTCCTCTACAGGTAGGGCTAGACCTCCGGGGCAGTGTAGTATGAAGGGGCAGCTTGTAGTGGAGCTGTAGATGGCATGAGGAGTGCTGGAACAGTCTATTAGGGGCACTGAGATGGAAAAGAATGACACACGCACACTGCAGCAGTCTCTTTTACCTTTTACTGATGGTGCGCAGGTAAAACGTCCAGGGCACTGACAGGTGACCAGGTTGCACAGTGGGTCCCCACAGCAAGTGGGTATAAGGCCTCCTCTGTTCCTCTGTTGTGATTGAAGCTCAGTCTGCTTGCAGCCAGACTTGCCTTCTCTGTCTTCCTGACTCTGATGTCTGTCTCTCCTCCTGTGCGGTCTCCGGTTACCCTCTCTGATCACTGCGGTGATACACTGCTGGGTCTGGCTCCCTCTCTTTGACCCACAGGGGGACCAGGTGACTGAAGTCTCCACGGTGCGATGGGGTTCTCTGTAGTCCTGGAATATCCCACAGGTGCGGATCCCCGATGTCCGGTACGCCTTTGGGCAAACTCCCACTAGTTCCTTGTTCCCCTTAGGCTGTCTGCTCCTTGCCTTCTGTCCCCACTTAGGCTTGTGGGACGTCAAAAGGGCCACTCAGGGTCACTGGTTCGGGCCTAACCGCGGCACCAACCATCAGGACGTCTTCGCAGCTCTCCTAGCGTCTGCACACTCTGACTAACTCCTCCCCCAGCAGCAGTATTTATAGGGGATCTTGCCTAAGGTCAGTAAGTGGTGCTCCCCCTACTGTGTCAGGGTGGAGGATGTTGCATGTAGTAGGTACCTGCTGTTGAAGCCTATCTGTGCGTTAGAGAAGTCTGTGGCTACCTGCCTGAGCAGGGCACCACACTAGTGCTGCACCGTCCACCAGGATGTCTTCCTCAGTACTGCTCTGTATTGAACTGCCTAACTCCGCCCCAGGACCTGAATTTATAGGGGACCTTACCTGAAGTCGGCAAGTAGAGCCCCCCTTCAGGTCTGGGGTGGAAGGTGTTTTGGGTAAGCTTACCTGATGTGAAAATCCTTCCCTGCTCCAGGTGTTCCTGTGGCAACCAAACCGTGGGGTGCCACATTAGGAAGGTAATTCATAAGATGCTATGTACTACGGTATTACTGCACAGTGATGATTCCAGTATAAGAACTGTGCCTGCACCATCACTTGTTGGTGTCAACGATTTTATTCACCAAGATCAGTGATAAATCTGATCATGGCCATTTAACCCTTTAGACGCACTGTTCAATACTCTTTGCAACATCTAAAGGATTTTACAAAGGGATAAAGGGATAGGTCTCTCTCTGCTAGCTCCTGTATCCCATATAGTGTAGTTTTGAAGGCAAGAGGCTTAACAATGTCTCCAGTCGAACAAACAGAGGTCTACTAGGCCAAGTGTTTCCACAAACTGCCCAGAATGTCTGCTGAGCTTAACCAGTCAGAAAATAAAGCTTTATAATATTTAATATTGTTGAATTTTCACATTAAGCTGCATATTATAATGTTGGATGTTTTCGTAATTTTAAATCAGTAAAAAAAAAGAAGTAAAGGCCATACTCAGACTTTACAACATTCTTGCATGTGACTGTGCGTAATTTCTGGGAATGTTGTGAAACAGCTGGCATTGCTGATAGCTACCGTATGTGGCTAACTTACAGGTATATAGAAAGAAAATGCTTTTTTTAACAGTATTTCGTGAGATGGGTAAAATTTTGGTGACAATTAATTTGGCTAGAAAGAACATAACCATGACTACAAGAGCTGGCTGTAGATATTCCATTTTCTAGACACATTTTCACAATTTCAATTTTCAGGGAATCTTTTGTCAATTTAATAATTTTGGAGAAGGACTGGCCTGGATGTTTGTCAGACAAATCTTGTGTTTTTTCTGGTAAGGCTGGCTTCACACCACGTTTTTTTTTTGTTCTGGGGCTGTCCGGTGTAAACCAGACAGCCCCGGACCGTTTTTTTGGCCTCATAGAAACCTATGGGGCCGGATGGAGCCGGATGGCAGCTCTCTGCCATCCGGTTTCATCACTCCGGCACACTCCGGGGGAATTCAGATTTTTTTCTCTGGACACAAAAATGATGCTTGCATCATTTTTTTGTCCGGGGAGAAAAATCTCCCCATTTGCCGGATCTTGGATTTCGCCGGATCCTCCCGTATCCGGGGCAATCCGGCGCTCCCTAACAAGGGAGCCTATGGGGCCAAATTGCCCTGGTCCAAGAGGATCCGGCAAGCGGACACTGGCAGCTGCACGGCGCTGTTCTTTCAGGACCACGGCTAGCCGCGGTCTTGAAAAATCAGCAGCTGCGGCTGCAATTAGCAGCATCCGGCTGTACACAGGACCGGAGGGCACATTTGGCCCTCCAGCTCTGTGTGCTTATCCGGTCTGGAGCTGTCAGGGTCATCCCGGACAGCCCCGGACCGGATCACGCCGTGATGTGAAGCCAGCC
Source organism: Allobates femoralis (assembly GCA_033576535.1). Taxonomy (NCBI): domain Eukaryota; kingdom Metazoa; phylum Chordata; class Amphibia; order Anura; family Aromobatidae; genus Allobates; species Allobates femoralis. The sequence continues at coordinate 44,011,313 of JARQOC010000007.1, forward strand.
TAAGCTGTCAAAGATCCTGAGGTTCGTCACTGCATATCTAATGTCTATGTTCAACTTAAACCTATAATTTACAGCTCCATTAGGGTATGTGCCCACAGGAAGGTTTTGCTGCGTTTGAGATCAGGTTTTGCCTTGGTTTTATGTAAATCTATGTTAATCTAATCCTGAGTTTTTGGTTTCCAGCAAAACCTATGTTATTAGGAAAAAGCTTTCACACACATTGGTTTTTGTTCTCTGGAGACAGTGTAAACACCACAGGATTTGCTGCATTTTTGTTTTCCAGCAAAACCTATGATTCTTGGATTAGCTGTCCCAACACATTGGTTTTTGTTTGGTGAAGAAAGTGGAAACACCTCAGGTTTTGCTGTGTTTTAAAAAGAATGAGCATGTCAATTCTTTGCTGCACTTTTGCTAAAGTGGAAATGTGGCGCCCCACTACGTAGGTGCCACAAAAGGGCTACTGCACCCAGAAAAGCGGTGTAGTACTCCACTGCAATTGGGACTATGGTCACTATATGGAACCCTAGAGCTGACACCCACATACTAGGATAGTAGGTGGGAGGGAACCCTGGGAGGATATATAGTGGCCTCTAAGGGCAACTAGAGAGCGTAGTCTCAGTCAGCCAGGAGAGTCGAGTGAGGAGGCAGCATGGAAGGAACCAGGCAGCCAGACAGAAGGAGTAAAGAGGGCCACCTCGGCTGAGGGGCCCCAAAGAAAGCAAAGATCCCAGGAAACCGAGAAAGACAGAGAGGGAAAGAACTCAGAAGCAGAGTTCACTCTAAGAAGGGGATTGAGTAACAGTAGAGTTTGCACCGAAAGGAAGGAAACCGAGTATCGGAGCCCGCACCTGTGAGTTCTCTAAAGGTACCTTTACACGCCGCGACGGCAGGCTGGATACATCCCGCTACTTCACGTGCACGAGCACGCTCAAACGGTTACAAACGGTCAACGCATCACCTTTACACGCCACCACAAGGTGCGCTACGCTACGCTACATCTATAGCTAGCTACATCGCCGGGTGTCTCAAGTAGCCAGCTGTAGCTCATTTACACACCGCTATAACCAGCTACTATGGGCGTACCTGGTGCAGCAGGGCCAGCACATAGGCGTGCCACAATTGTGGATTACGAGCCGTCCGTACGCTGATAGGACGAAGCAATAACATCCTGATTGGGCAGGCAACGCAGGAGGCTGAGTAATACAGCACGCTCGAGCGATTGTGTAGTGTGACTCGTCAGCTCCTTAAATATGCCTCCCTATGCAGCAACTACCAATCGTCATGCAGCAGCTTCCACCAATGATCGCACATGGGGCACGGTAACACGGAGCCAGGGTCACGCCTTAGCTACATTGCAGGCTGTCCCGAGTTCCCTTCCGTTGCTTCTTTACATGCCGATACAGCTCGCTACCATCGGCGTTGTAGCCATCAGTTTTCGAGCAGAGCTAGGAAACAGATGTATCTGTTGCCGGCTGTATCATCACGTCTTCAGACGCCGCTACGACGGGCTACATTGGCGCTACAAGCTACATTTGTAGCCTGTAGCGGGATGTATCCAGCCTGCCGTCGCGGCGTGTAAAGGTACCTTAAGGCTCACAGAAAATCTGTTAAACAGGGATATTGCAAATACGGCCCATACTCCCAAAGATCCGACGAGAGGGAAGCCAGGACTGGCAGGGCGCTGCAGTCCAGACAGAAGGTTGACCCGACGGGTACAAGGGAGGAGAAGAGAATCAGAAGTAGAAGGAGGCCAGGTTATCTACAAGAGATCAGGCTTCATAACAATGGGAACAGGAAAGAAGGAAACAAAAGGAACATAAAGGAGGGTTTTATTTTAAGCCAGAAATCCTAACTGCAGCCTAGAGCATTCGCCAGTTCACCATCTGCCTAACTGTTGAACTGTAAAAGCTGACTGAAAGAGTTCAAGTAAACTTACCCGGTGAAGTGAAGTTACGACTCTGCTGCATCATTTCAAATATAAACTCTTTTATCACAGAATCGCTGCCCCGGTGGTCCAGTCCCGCCTGCGGGGACTATTCTATCTAAGCCGCAATACCACCGACCACCGGAGGACTGTGGCGGCGCTGGTGAGCATCAACCGACTCAGCAGGTGACGTCACGAAGACAACTTGTAACTAATCCCCTGTAAATAGTTCCCCTTATTCAGCTGACACCCAGGGCCACGGCCTCGGGATGGCCACCCGTGACTTCCCGGACTGAGAGAGAGAGAGAGAGCCCGAGAGCTGAGTACCCGAGCCCTGGGGCACGTCAGAAACACCTGTGGTATTTCCATTTTCTGTAGAGAAAAAAAAACAGTGTGTGTGTGAAAGCTTTTCCCTGCACACATAGGTTTTGATAGAAACCAAAAACTCAGGATTAGATTAGCATAGATTTACATAAAACCAAGGCAAAGCCTGATTTCAAACTCAGCAAAACCTTCCTGTGGGCACATGCCTTTACACTGACTATCTGGATCTGGTCTCTGTGTTCTTTGATCTCTGTGTTCTGCTCCTCACAAGCTATTCTAATTCAATGATGGAAATTTCTGATGCATTATCCCCAGTGGCGTAACCAGGGTCTGGCGGCCCTGGTGCGAAATTTAGATCTGGCCCCTCCCCCACCCGCATGTTGATGAAATGTACGGGCCTCATGTAACGTTCTAAATCCTTTAAAGACTCACAAATTGACCCCTCACCCCCTTCATTATGTATCAATCTCCCTCATCCTGCTAGCTATGTATGGTCCTCCTCCTGAAATATGGCCCTTATTGTGGCATATATGTCCCCCATCCTGGTTTATATGATCCTTCCGTCACCATAGTCCAATTATTATAATGCATTCCCATATTAATCCCTTTATTACAATGTATCCCCATGTTCCTCTATGTATTATAATGCATCCCATAGTCCTCCATTCATAAGGTAGCCCCTATAGTCATTCAATTATAATGATGAACCACCATTTTTGTCCATATAATATAATGCAGCCTCACATCCCTCCATATATCATAATGCAGCCTCATAGCCCTCCTTATAGCATAATACAGCCTCATAGCATAATACAGCCTCATATCCTCTCCATATATTATAATAAAGCCTAATAGACTCTCCATTTAGTATAATACAGCCTCTCCATATAGTATAATACAGCCTCATAGCCCTCTGACTTGCCCACCAGGGCCGTGGGGTACTCGAAACCGGGTGGCAGTTCTGCTGGGGTTGTCACAGGCTCCGTGATCCTGGGTGGTCAATAAAAGGTGTTTTGAGAACAAAAAAAATCTGCTTAATCAGCAAAGACAAGGGAGAAACATCAGTGGCAGTTTCTAGAGACCATCTTAAGAAATGTCCTGAGCAGTTGAAGCCAAAAGATGTCATCCCCTGTATACCTCAACCCCAAGAGGAAAAGAAAGAGAAGATAAAACGGACTGTACTTGGAGATTGTTCTGAAAGTTGGCCTCAGTACAATGGAGCCATAATTCTACCATTATTGACTTTCACTCAACCAGTAGAAGTCAAAGAAAGATTTGAAGGACCTGTTGAAGTTCCAGAAGAACCACCTGTCGCAGCGGAACCAGAAAATCCTGCTATCGGTAAGCCCGCCAATCCTATGGTAAGACTAAGAAGACGCTCAGGCATACCAATATTGCATAGATCCCCACGCAGACTAGTAGATAGTGCATGCACAGCACCAGCACTAGGTACACCACATCGACAATTTGAGACACAGGCATTACGTATGTCTTACGTAAGTAGTAACTTCAGTTGGCCCTCATCCCGTTATAGGGATTAGAAAAATGTTAGAGAGTAATTTCTGAAATGTAAATATGCTTTCTGTGTTTATTTACTGTAACCAAGTGAACAAGTAACCACCAAGCGTATTGTGCCTGCAGAACTTATTGCATGAACTTTTGTATTTCCTTGAACTTGTATTTAAATTTGAACCAGTAGACCACGGGACTGGTATTGGTCAAACTCTTTATATAGAAGGACTGCGCCATATGGACTGCTTACAAGTTGAGCCTGTTTTTCTTTTTGGTTAGTTTTTGTATTTTTTTATTTTTAAGGCTTGTACTATTCCTTATTGTTGTAATGTTGGGAATGTTTTGAAAATGTTGTGTTTCCTCAGTCCAGGAGTACTGAATTTAACTAGGGGGGAATGTGACACCCCAGGGTTCAGTTGGCCCAGATTCACCTGGGGCAGAAAAGGATCTCCACATCAGGTAAGCACGCAAACATCACCTTCCACTCCAGACCTGAAGGGGGAGCTCTACCAGACGAGTTCAGGTGAGGTCCCTTACAAAATTCAGGCCTGGAGGCAGAGTCAGCAGTTCAGTTCCAGCGAGGACTGTGAAGATGTCCTGGTTACTGAGCTGCACTAAGCCCGCACCAGTGAGAGCTGTTAGCCAGAGTGAGGGACCCAAGAGCGAGGGTCGGAGGTAAAGAGTAGTTGCCAGAGGGAGTGGAGCCATACCGGTTTGCCCCAGAGGAACAGCACTAACTACCGGACACCGGCGTCTGTGACTGAAAAGGATCTAACTATCCAACAGTAAAGACCGGAGGCCAGGGAGACTCCAGATCTCCTGGCCACAGCAACACCTGAAGGCAAAGCCGCTTCTCAGAGCTCAGGGACCGCAGGGAGTACAGCGGTGCCCCGAAGAAGAGCTCTCACCACCTGCCATACAGGTGAAGACAATAGGAGAGGGTCAGAGCCTAGCTCCAGGCAGCCTAGGAGAAAAGGCAGACACAGCGTAGCAGGGAGGGCTTGCAATTCACCAGGTGTGGAGATCCCCAACTGCTTCCAGACCACCCGGGCCTGTAACATCAGAGATGGTACCCTGGACTATACCTGTAACATCAGTAAAGGTACAGAAACATCAACCCTGTGTGGGACTGTTATTGCTGCCCCTGATCCTGCTCCCTTCATAGACTGTCTTGCAACTGATAGCTTCTACCACTGCCCCGGGGATCCCGCTCCACCTACAGGAAGTGTAACCATCTGGCTGCCCTACCATCACCCTGGAGGTCTGACCCGCAGCTCTGGTAACCATACTGGAACTGTAGGTGGCGTCACAAACTATTTTTATTTTTATTATTTTTACTGACTTTTAGCGACCACCAGGGCCACAGGACAGGGCACAAGCCTCTGTAACATCCCCCATGAATCAACGCCCGCAACCAAGTGCCCCACGGCCCTGGGGCTGGTCACTACTGTACAATTGACCATATACCAAGGAAACCGGAGAATGCAAGTGGGTTTATTGTTATTATTATTATTATTATTAATAATAATAAAGCTACTTGCATTTACCGATTTCTTTGGTAAATGGTCGATTGTACAGCAGCACAGTTGGATTTCACATATTTCCTCTATTTTTCAACTGTCAGAGGAGAGCAGGAGGCTTATAAAAATAATAATAATAATAATTTTATTTATGTGCCAACACACTCAGCATTTTACAATTCAGAGGGTACATATACAGACAATTTGAGACAATACCGAGTAACAAAAATTCAGATACCAAGAAGAGTGAGGGCCCTGATCGCAAGCTACAATCTATGAGGAAATAGAGGAGGTACAAAAGGTAAATGGTAAAAAGTGTCATCATATATGGTCCAGACATTAATATAATAAATAGGGGATTTATGTAATGCTGCATAAATAAGTCACCAGCTAAGATCTGTACAAGTACAGATAAAGTGCTATTTAGTGCTTGGGGGGTGTAGACAGATGACTGAAGAGGCCAGATTATTAAAAGGGCAAAATGGGAATAGCTGACAAGTGAGGTGGTAGCTAGTCTGAAGAAATGCGTTTTTAAGGCTCACTTAAAACAATGGGTATTGGGAATCAATTGAATTGTTCTTGGTAATCCATTCCAGATAATTGCTCGTGAGAAGTCTTCGAAACGGGAGTGGGAGGTTTGGATTGTAGATGATGTCCGTGTTAGGTCACTGGCAGAATGGAGGGCATGTGTAGGGTGATAGACAGAGATGACGGAGGAGATGTAGGGTAGTGCAGAACTGTGGAGGGCTTTGTGGGTCAGAGTGATAAGTTTATATTGTACTCTGTAGTGGATAGGCGACCAGTGCAATGAACTGGCCCAGGGTAGATGCATCAGTGAAGCAGTTGGAGAGGAATATGATCCTGGCTGCTGCATTCAGGATGGATTGGAGAGGAGAGAGTTTAATAAGATTAGTAGAGAATTGCAGTAATCCAGACGAGAATGAATAAGAGCAACAGTTAGTTTTTGTAGAGTTAGCAGTAAGAAAAAGTTAAATTCTAGAGATGTTTTTGAGTGTAGGTGACACAAGCGAGCAAGTGGTTGAATGTGGGGAGTGAAAGTGAGATCTGAGTCAAATATGTCCCAAAGACAGCGGGCGTGCTGCTGAGGAGTAATGATAGAACCACATATATAAAGAGCAATTTTAGGTTTTGGAAGATTAGTAGAGGAAAGAAACACAAGAAGTTCAGTTTTTGACAGATTCAGTTTAAGGTAGAGAGAGGACATGATGTTAGAGACAGCAGACAGACAATCACTGGTATTTTGTAATAATGCAGGGGTGATGTCAGTAGAAGAAGCATATAATTTGGTGTCATCAGCATAGAGATGGAAACTGAATCTGCTGATGGTTTGTCCAATAGGGGCAGTGTATAGAGAAAACGTAAGGGGACCCAGTACTGAACCCTGAGGAACCCCAAATGTGAGGGGAAGAGGAGAAGAAGAGGAGCTGGCGAAAGATACAGTGAAGGTGCGGTAACAAAGGTAGGAAGAGAATCAGGATAGAGCGGTGTTCTTGACCTCAATAGAGCGGAGCATAGAGAGGAGGCTTCAATACATGTGAAATTATTGGCTGATTCTGAGGAAATTGTTAAATTTGCCTGACTTTGTTGTAATGTATATAGGCCCATTTCATTCCTTTGAAGCTTGTTTATGCTGTCCTGGTAAATAATATTATATAGGTTATTTAATGAAAACATTTTAAAGGGAATCTGTCAGGCGATTGATGCTGTCCAAAGCCTAAGCAGTCTAAATCACAGTGTGACTGCACCATTGCAGTGAGGTATGCTATTCTCTGAAATCCCAGACTAGTTTGGCTCATTCTCCGGCCAGGTTCATACAGTATCACTACAGGTGATTGACAGGTTTCTCTTTTCCATGTATATAATTAAAGAGATGTTAATTACTGGGAAAAGCCATCAGTAGATGGCACTGTACTAGTCTGGTCTCCAACAATGGTCCATGGCCAGACCTTCCAAGTATATTTTCTCTGAAAAAAAGTACTTCAAAGCGTGATACACCTGGCTGTAATCATGCAGCTGTAATGTGTTGTGGGGTGATAGCCATGGGTGAGGTAGCTGTCTGTTGTGCACTAGCATGCTACATGAAAGAAGAGGTCCTGGCTAAGTGTTTACACTAGTGCTAAGGAGGCCTTGCAGGAGGCCATGGTTCCAATTACTACAGCTGACCAGGACCAGATGTTCAATGAGTAATATCACTAGTTAAAAACAAACTCAGTTGTACTCCACATTCACTTGATGGCAGCTATGTACAATAGATAACAGGTGCACAACTTCTCATATGTTTCTTCATTAACACAGAGCGTCTTAATATACAGTCTCTTTACTCCTTTCATGTCAATTGGTCCTGCTTCCGTCAGATTTGCTGCCCTCAACACAACCCAGCTTAGTACCACAGTCCAGTCCTTAAAAGTAATTTTCTCATCCTACAGTTCTACATTTTCTCCCTTTTATAGGGATAGCCGGACCATAGTTTACAGCAAGCTGGCGCTAAGGGTAATCTCGCCCGGGGCACTCTCTTCTTCTCACGATATCTGCACCATTGTGGCCCGTTACCTTTCTGTATTATAAACTCGGAACCATACTCCAAGTTTCCTGTCCAAAGACCTGTCTCCACTCGGTGACTTATGTGGCGCCCCACCATGTAGGTGCCACAAAAGGGGTACTACACCCAGAAAAGCGGTGTAGTTACCCCACTGCAATTGGAACTATGGTCACTAGGTGGAACCCTAGAGTTAACATCCACACACTAGAGTAGTAGGTGGGAGGGACCCCGGAAGGGAATATAGTGACCTCTAGGGGGAACCAGTCAGCTCAGTTGGAGTAGGAGAAGAGATGAAGTAGGAGTTGGAGTCAGGCAGCCAGCCTGAAAAGGAGCAAGGAGGGCCTCCTCAGCTGAGGGGCCCAGAACAGATCCCAGAGAATAGAAGCAAGGAACTGAGGCTTAGCAGTGAGCCAGAAGCTAGGAGCAGCGGCCACTGCATAGCTTAGAGAAGGTTGTCGCGGAAACCGCACAGGAGGGAAGGAGACAGAGAGAGAAACGCAGCAGGAGGTCAGATAATCTTTAAGAGATCAGACTTCACCGCCACTGGGAGGCAAAGGAAAGAAAGGAAAAGAAAGGTACACAAGGAGGGATCCATCTACAGCCAGAAATCCCAATTGCAGCATCTGGAGCATTTGCCATTATACCATCTAATGCACTGCTGAACTGTATGACTTTGGAGACGTTTTCAGTATAGTTACCCGGTGAAGTGATGTCCCGACTCTGCTGCATCCTTTTGATAATAAATTGTTTTTATTACAGCATCGCTGCCCCGGTGGTAACTTTGTACATAATCCTTGTAAATAACAATTCCCCCCTTTTTAGTTGACCCCTGGGCCACGGCCTCGGGCAAGCCACCCGTGACATCCCAGACAGACTGCAACCGAGCCCAAGAGCTGAGTACCCGAGCCCTGGGTGTGCGTCATTTAGTTCTTTAGTTGGTCCTCTGACCTGACTCCAAGAATATAAGTTACTTGGTCACTCTCTCTTTTTCTCTATATTCTGGATGTTGCTATTCTTTATCCTGGTCTGCTCTCACTTTAGGGACACCCATGATATGTGGTCTTATCGACAAATCAGACCTTAAGTCTGTTTCTGTCACATGCTGGGCCCTATCTGACCTTCCCACAGGAATCTTGTAAAACAGAAAAAGAAGAGAGGCACTCCTGTGTATACCCGGTGATTTTTAAGAGGAGATGGGCAGGGTATAGAAGTTTACTAATCTTGTGTGGTTGCGCACCTCTGCACAACCACGGATTAAGCCTCCGGCGTATACCGCCCTCCACACGGGTCTCGGGTGTACCAGCTGACAGGATCACATGGGGGGTGACTTCACCGCAAGACCTTGAGAACTTTTAGCAAGATGAAATCTGAAGCAACCACCGCTTACCCAGAGTGGAACCAAGGATACAAGATGCAAAAACAGTGCAGCTTTCTTGTAGTGCAAGATGACAGCAAGCCAGGGTAGTTATTATTCTGTGATCTTCTTTATTAATCAAATGACTTCACAACATGTTTTGGCGAATAACGCCTTCATCAGGTGAAGGCGTTATTCGCCAAAACATGGTGTGAAGCATTTTAATTAATAAAAAAGATTACAGAATAATAACTACCCTGGTTTGCTGTCATCTTGCGCCCCAAGAAAAAGCACCAGTTTTGCATCTTGTATCCTACAGGAAACTGTCAGTGTCCCTACATTGTAGCCCCTCCTACTCTGGGCTCTTCCCAAACATTATTTCTTACTCTAATTTTGCCAAAACACAATACAACATCACTAATACATATCACAATTCACACATTGCCAACACATCACATTATGCATTATACGTCACAACAATCACAGGTGTCTTCAGGGGGAATGTGGGCAATAAGTCCATTTCCTTATACAGTGAGCCTTTGATTCATGCTGCCTTCAGTTTAGGAGGCATGAATTTCCTGACAGCTAGAAAGGACAAGTAAAGAAAGCATTACTGAGAGTAATCACCATTCAGTATCACAGAGATGTTACATTACCGAAATACCCAAACCTTTGTGTGTCTTCATACAAGACTAAACTAGAACACTAGCAACTGTGACCATTGTTACATAAGAGAATATCAGGTTATCTCTGCTATAAATATATTCCCAAAGTGATGATTAAGTTGTGTTGTGAACTCAGGGAGAGATACTTCAAACTAATTACTAGGTCACTGGTGGATTTCTAATGTATGCACATGAATGTTACCAGCCGTCATTTCAGGACACTGGTTTACAGTGATCATCTCTGTTTGTTTCTCTCTTTAAAAGAAATGTTGGCTGATTGCAAACGTACAAGTCCATCTGAAAAAATTAGAATATCATCAAAAAGATAATTTATTTCAGTCATTCAATACAAAAAGTGAAACACATATAATATATAGAGTCATTGCAAGCAGAGTGATCTATTTCAATTGTTTATTTCTGTTTAACGTTGATGATTATGGCTTACAGCCAATGAAAACCCAAAGGTCATTATCTCAGGAAATTGTGAAAATAAAATAGGGAGGGGGACAAGAGGCGCAATAGTGCCCTATCACTAGTGACACTAGTATAAAAACGGTGGTGCTGTGAAGCTGCTCACCTGATCCAGTTGTGATCCCCACAACTGGTTTGAAGGCATTTGGGAAACAATGTTCCAGCTGCTGCAGGACCTCCACCGACCACTGGATAGTGGTATGAATCAAAGAAATGATGGGAGTGATGGTGTACCGCGGTCCGCGCTGCTCCAAGATTAAATAAACTCACCCAAGAAACGGTTAAGTTTCCATCCTTTTATTCCTCCTTACTCCTACGCGTTTCAGTGCCACACCCAGCGCCTTCCTCAGGATCCCTGAGGAAGGCGCTGGGTGTGGCGCTGAAACGCATAGGAGTAAGGAGGAATAAAAGGATGGAAACTTAACCGGCTCTTTGGTGAGTTTATTTAATCTTGGAGTAGCGCGGACCGCGGTACACCATCACTCCCATCATTTCTTATCTCAGGAAATTAGAATAATTAACACAAAACACCTGCAAAGGCTTACTAAGCATTTAAAATGGTCCCTTAGGGCCCCTTCACACTGCGGCGTGATCCGATCCGGGGCTGTCCGGGATGACCCAGACAGCCGCGGACCGGATCAGCACACAGGACTGGGGGGCTAATATGCCCTCCGGTCCGGTGTGCAGCTAACACAGCTGCAGCTGCTGACAGGTCAGGACTGCGGCGCCCCCGATCCTGACTTATCAGTAGCTGGAACTGCGTGCGCTGCACACCGGACCGGAGGACATATTAGCCCCCCAGTCCTGTGTGCTGATCCAATCCGCGGCTGTCTGGGCCATCCCAGACAGCCCCGGACCGGATCACGCCACACTGTGAAGCGGCCCTTAGTCTGCTTCAGTTGCCTACACAATCATGGGGAAGACTTCTGACCTGACAGATGTCCAGAAAGCAGTCATTGACACACTCCACAAGGAGGGTAAGCCACAAAAGATCATTGCTAAAGAAACTGGCTGTTCACTGAGTGCTGTATCCAAGCATATTAATGTAGAGTTGAGTGGAAAGAAAAAGTGTAGTATAAAAACGTGCACAAGCAACCAGGATAACTGCAGCATTAACAGGATTAAGAAAAGGCCATTAAAAAATTGGGGGGAGATTCACAAGGAATGGACTGCTGCTGGAGTCAGTGCTTTAAGAGCCACCACACACAGACGTCCAGGACATGGGCTACAACTGTCACATTCCCGTGTGCCAAGCCACTCATGACCAATAGACAATGCAAGAAGCGTCTTACCTGGGCCAAGGAGAAAAAGAACTGGATTGTTGCTCAGTGGTCTAAGGTGTTGTTTTCAGATGAAAGTAAATTTTGCATATCATATTGAATTCAAGGACCAAGAGTCTGGATGAAGAGTGGAGAAGTCACAATCCAAGCTGCTTGAGGTCTAATGTGAAGTTTTCACAATGCGTGATGGTTTGGGGAGCCATGTCATCTTCTGGTGTAGGTCCACAGTGTTTTATCAAGTCCAAAGTCAGCGCTGACGTCTGCCAGGACATTTTAGAGCACTTCATGCTTCCCTCTGCCGACAAGCTTTTTGGAGATAAGCTGCGTGTGGTGGCACTGGAGAAAGTACATTTCTTTGTGGATCCGGAAGAGGCTACCCGATGGATTGACATAAATGCCAAACGCATCAAGGCATTTTTTTTTTCCACCCCCCCTTGCTTTTTTTCCTTTTATTTTTCATGCTCCCCCAATACCCACTCGGATGTAAAAGAGATGAGATTGGAGTGGAGTGGTGTTTTCGGGGAGTGGGGGAGACTCATTGAGCCAAAGTGAGGTGGTTACTAATGTTTTAAAAAGTTTTAAGCTTTACAGGTTTTTTTTTACAGATATTATATGTTTTAAGGGAAGTTAATCTTATTACACGGCGGGAGGGGGAGGGAAAATAGGATGTTGTGGAGTGGTAAGGAAGTATGTGCCTTAGGGAGTAGGAGAATGAAGATGATGTGTCCTCTGGGTACATTGGGTCTGGGTTTATGAGACCCCACTCTCATCAAGAGTACTGATGTTCAGGGATGGGATGGGAAGAGGAATTCTTGGGGAATATGGGAGGGGGGTAAGGGTAGAGGGGGACGACAGCGTAGGGAGATAACAGCAGTGATTATCTGGAATCTCATTAAGCAACATGGGGGAGAGGACTAAAATAATTTGTTGGAATGTAAGAAGTCTGTCAGAGAAGACTAGAAGAGCAGCCGTTGTTCAATATATCTAGGATCAAAATCCCTCAGTGGTGTGCCCTCTGGAGACCCACTTAACCAACAGAAGATGGTGCAGAGGGCATACCATCCATCCATCCATCCACACACTCCAATGTAAGGCCCCCCGAAAGTAAGACAGGGGGCCACTTTGGCCACAAAAAGAATGTAAGACCCTGTCTTACTTTCGGGAAAACACGGTATTACATGATTAATGAAAATGAATGAGTGGCACTAGAAACAAGAGGATCAATGGATATGATGTATAAGTGAATTGCAGAAACTGCCCTATGCTAAATATGATAAAAATGGAGATCTTAGTTTCAATAGTGGCCACTAGAGAGTAAGCTTGGCATCCACTTACAAGGAGCCTCCACTGCCAAGTCCTAACACTATGCCCTGGTGAAATTGTGAAATGTGAGTGGGTTTATATGCCCAAAGATGTAATTGGAAACAATGAATAGGTGTGTGTAGGGCTCTCACAATGGTGTCCAAGGGTGGATACCAAACTAAGGAAAGGGGGAAGGGGAAATAATATAGTGGGAGCTCAGTCAAAAATAAGCAATATGTAAATCAGATTAAGAAGGCATCACCACAAGCGTAGGTGCAGGCAGAAAATAATATACTTACACAAATGGTTATCTGCCGCGACACTACTATTACATGATTAATGAAAATGAATATTAGTCAAAATATGAACTCATTTTTGTATACAACATATGGATTTTTGTTTTTCCTCATCCAATTTTCATCCCTTTTTTTTGTTTGTTTGTGCTGATTATTATTTTCAAGAGTGCAATCAATCGCAGTAAAATCACTTTTGTATCTAATAAAAATACAACATATGAGTTCTAAAATTCAATCCAGGGGATGGCGTGCATCTAATGCCAGTATCCAATAAATTTCACGATTGCGTAATACAGCGTTTCCCTGTGCGCTCGGGATAAGCGCACACTAGGCAGGCTGCTGTATGAACTGTTTACCACGATACACATCGGGTAACCAGGGACAGCGTCTGCTGAAAGAGGCCGCAAACACGCACCTGCGCTTCTCTGTCAAAACCTAAGTATGTAGCGCAGAAGCGCTAAATACTGAGAGCGCAGGTGTGTGGACAAGGCCTAAGGCTGCTTTCACACTGGCAAATTTGCAAATCCGTGGCAATCCATTTTGAAACTGATGGCCACAGATCAGTTTTTTTTTTTGTTTTTTTTTTAACTAATTTTTATTGATTTTATATCAATTACAACAAATTGAACAGTGTATTGGAAAAATGTACAAATATATATATATATTCATGTTTTAACATAATATGAACAATAATATAAACCCCATAAGTCCAATTATTTACTGTCTGACTAAATTTATATCCTGGCATTAAAATAGCATCTTTGTGTCCTCTAATATTGCCTCTCTATGTAAGGGCCACTTTACACACACCAACTTCTGTGTCCAACTTCTGAACAGATCTCTGGTTGCAGTGAAATCATGGACACATAGCTCCATTTTGTGGCTGTGTACAAATGGAACAATGTGTCCATGATTTCACTGCAACCAGAGATCTGTTCAGAAGTTGGTCACAGAAGTTAGTGTGTGTAAAGCGGCCCTCATATATTTTAATGTACCTAAACTACCATTCAAGTCCTCCAACAAGTACCACTCCGAATTAATGAATGATGACATTATATCTTGAGTTTCCGAAGTAGACAGCGACGTTTCCATGAAGGGTCTCCATTTAAAAAAAAAAACCTTTTGTCATCTTGTCTTTGTTTCTTTCTGTTTCCCTTTTTTCCTCAGATAAAACTGACATTAACCCTGCCTTGACTTCTTTGTCTCCGGGCAATGTATTGGCAAGCCAATTTTGTAAAATTAGTCGTTTCGCTGCTAATGCAATAGTATGAAATAACTCATGTAAATGACCTCCCCGCACTTTGCCTTCCGTATAGTGAAACGACCAACATAGTGGATCTTTTTCCACCCACATCCCACAAATCCGTTGACTCATGTTTTGTATCTTGGCCCATAGTTCCTGTGTTTTGGGGCACGACTATACACCATGTTCCATGTCTGTTATAGGTGTTTTGCATTTGGGGCAATTCATCATTCTATCTGGGTGTTGTGGAGTGGGCTGTATGTTAAAGCCACATATTATTTTGTGCATTATTCTAAATTGACTGTCTCTCCACTGTACGTTGAGAATATTTTTATTTTATGGTCTAGATCTTGTTCTTTGATTTATTTCTCCCATTTGTGAAATATTTTGTCTGATCCTGATGGTCTTAATACATCTCTCAGTATCCCATATATTGAGGAAATTGAAATGTCACCAATATCTTTAACAATCAGATTACTCCAGACACTAGTGTCAATTTCCCCCTGCCCCCCACATCTTGTAAATTATCCAAAATATAGTATTTCAGCTGACTATATTGCATCAGATGGAATTTTGATCATTTGTATTTATCTACTACCTCTGGTCCTTATAACCATCTTCTTTCTTGTGTGTGTAGTAAATCATCTAGCATTTGTATACCCTCCCTAGCCCATTCTATAAACAGCCTATTTTCTCTTCCTAATTTAAAAGCTGAAAATACCCATGGATTCAGGTGTTTTGATACTTTCCAGGACATTTTCAGTTTTTTTCTCACCGCCTTCCATGTGGCAATGGTGTCTTTACATATTACCGAGTGCTTAATTTCTGATGGAATATGTGACAGCGGTGAGTGAAGCAATGCTGTTAGGTCCCACGGCCTACAGAATTCTAGTTCTAGTTCATGATCGGTATAGAGTCCAGTCTTTTTAATCCAATCTACCAGGTTTCTCAGTAAACATGAGAGATTATAACCCCCCAGGTTCATCAGCCCTACTCCTCCCTCGTCTTTAGAGTACATTAATGTTGTTATAGCAAGTCTCGCTCTTTTCCCCTTCCATATAAACTTAGAAAAAGTCTTATTTAGCCAGTCAATATCTGCATGTCGGATCAACATTGGGATGGTCTGTAGTGGATACAATACTCTCACGAAGCTTGTTATCTTGATTAGATGGCACCTTCCCAGTAAAGAGAGGGATAAATTCCTCCATCGTTCTAGTTCCTTTACATTTTTTCAATGATTAGTATGTAATTTAGATCATATATCTGTTTTGACGTTCTACCCAATTATCCCAGGTACTTTATAAATGTTTTCGCCTTAGGGATATGTGGCGCCCCGGGGTCCGGTAATCACATTACAAGCTTGGAGGCAAGGCATCCACCAGGTGAAGCACACATATAACATATGCCAACCTGGGCCTGTAGGGGGAGCTCTAACAGCTGAGGTCAGGTCAGTTGCTGACGTCAGTAGAGGTCCCCTAGATATGCAGGTGCAGGGGGCGGAGCTAAGTCAGTTCCTGTCAGGAGAGCTGAGGTGACAGATGAGCAGAGCAGAAGGAGGAGAGGAAAGTGATCTTGGGGACAGGAGCCGTGTTAGGCCGGTCCAAGGAAACTGACAGTGTGTGGAGCCCATAGCGAGGGCCTGAGGAAGAGAGAAGGAAGATCTGGGAGTGGTAGTAGTGCCAGCAAGCCCAGAATTAAGTATAGTACATAATAATTGAATCCCAGCACTCATATATTGGATTTTATGTTCAAGGTGATTTTATTTACAGTTCGTGCAGATGTAACAGGTGACATGCAGGACAAATAGACGTTTCGGCCAACACTATGGCCTTGTTCACAAGGTCACTACAAAAAGGAATATACAAAATGAATACAGTGCAAGTGGATATATATATACATTATTTACATAGACATTCAGTCAAGTCTCATTGAAATCAGTTTTGAATGCTTGATGAATCCTTAGAGGAAAGGGGGTATCATTAGGAGGTGTGATATATAAATACAAGAGGTGGTACTGGGGTAGAGGGTATGTAGAAACAGGGATCTATAGGGAAAAAGAACGCATTCCTCATTTTACCTGCCAGTATCTCGGTACAGGATTGTCACCACGAGGGGGAGGTGGTTGTTGTGGGGCGATATACCATAAAGAGGTGAAGGTAATCTAAAACATAATATATGTTGTTATTCATTATGATACCTACATAGGTGTGTATATACTTATCATAGTTGTTAGAACTAGATACCTGTTAGATCATATTTCATAGGATAGATCCGGTGTGCTGCTGAGTCAGGGCACTGTGGTTCAGTGCACGGCTTTAGGAGGCAATGTGAGCTGCCAGAGGATCTATCTGTGAAATTTATCTTATATAAGTATACAGAGTATAGATACATATTGGGTTTTAGTAGGAGTATTATGTAGTTCTTAGTACCTTATAGTCAGAGTCCCCAGGGTGATATCCTGTGGTGAATCTGCTTTCTATTAGTGCAGCTCAGTGGAGCCATGTAGTCTATGGAATAGACATATGACAGTGTGATATAAGTTACATCTATGGTCATGTACTTATCTCATGTGTAATCTGGCCTCCCCACGGTCCTGCTTACTTCCGTTTGATATGGTGTAAATGCTGGCACTACCAGTGCCTCAGCGGGAGAAGGAGGTGTGCAGCCCGCCGTCGCCGCAATTTGTGCGAGCGGCGGGTCACATGACAGGAAGTGACACGTCACCGGATGTGACGTCTGCGTTCCACTGCGTTCCACCGCGTCACCGGAAGTGACGGTGTTGTTTATGCCTGCGCATATAGACGGACGGGCACCGAGTGGTGCCGCTTTGTATATATAGTTACCATGGTAATCGGTAACTGTTGTGATAGGGAAACCATGCGTTTGGCGATTTCAGTCCTTTGGTGGTCACTGTGTACATGCTTTAGTTTTTACCTGCCATGGTGATAGTAAGAGGACTATATAGGGATTAGAAGGTCTTGTGAGAATAACAAAGTTTACATATTAAGATGCCCTACTTTGACTACAGCACCAGCGACATTCATGTCTTCAGAAACCTTCGCATATGATGAATCTGCCAGCTCATCTATACTAGCCCGGATCAGGACTGGTACAGACTTCTTGAGAGCTCCAAACCGTGATATAAAAACAAGGGATTGGGAAAAGGAAAGGAAGAAACTGATATCGTTTGACCTACACTGTGCCACACTTGGAGAGTATTATCGGCAAAGTAAAATCCCTAGAGGACTCAGATGTAACTTAAGACCTACTCTATTCTCGGATGATGAGAAATACTGCGCCACATTCCAAAAAATCTTGAACAAGTCTTCATTGGATTTGATCTTATTAACCATAGAACATTTACAAGATGCTATAAAAGCCTCCGAGGAAAGAATCGCTACCATCGAAACCCAACTAACAACGACACTAAGCAGTACAGAGTTCTCCAATCTGAAAAGCAGAGTGGAAACAGCACTCGCCACACATAAAAAGACCCTGGAAGAAAGGAAAAGAACTAAATTCCAAAGAGACACAGAGGATTATCTCACCAACAAGGTGTATAGGTGGGACGAACCACCACCAAGAAGACCATGGCCGAGACCAAGGCGACCAGCCGGAGGACGGCCACCATCTGGTGGTTCAACACCATCGGGTGGCACACCAGTAGGCTCCGGGAGCGAAGGTGGAATCTCCCCTATCCCACGCCCTCAACCGGCTTTTTTAGGCCAAACCGGAAAACCACAAGGCGATCCAGGCGGTGGAGAAGCAAATCGACAGATGGTCCTCAGGTCACAGGTAGGGGTCCAAATCTGGTAGTAAACATTTCTGATTATTCTTTGTCTCCCACTGAACTATCTGTACTCAATAAGGGCCTTTCCTTTTGCCCCACACCGAAGTGGGATTCTTTTCAACTTGAAAATGATCTACAACGCTTCTATAGGACACTAAGATTAAAAACACACTTTGATCAGCAGACACCTAATCCAAATAATCAGATTGGTAGCAGCACAAGCACTACAAATACATCGCACATTTCCATTACTAGTCTTGGTTTAAGGAACATTAGTAACTTTAATCCTCCCAAAACTGACCACCCCGTTGAGACATACATCAGACTACTCGAACAGGACATAAAGGATGTTGTGCATGACCGACAGATTGGACTCCTCCCAGTCCGCACTAACATATCAGCACATGAGCGGCAGGCGATCGATGCTCTAAAGGAAAATAAAAACATAGTCATTAAACCTGCGGACAAAGGGGGAGCCATCGTGGTCATGAACAAAGATCAATATGTTGCAGAAATAAATAGACAACTGTCGGACGAGAAAACATACACTAGAGTTCAAAATGACCCCGTATACAACATAAGGACCAAAATATATAGGGTAGTAAATAAGTATTACCAGAACAACACCATCGACGCAAAGACGAGGACCTACCTCATTAACCATAACCCGGTAACCCCGGTATTATATACTTTACCAAAAATACACAAGAATCTGCATAATCCACCTGGTCGACCGATAGTGGCAGGGACCGACTCCATTCTAAATCCACTCTCCATTTTTTTAGAGAAAATCTTAACTCCATATACAAAACAGACTAAGTCATTCATTTTGGACACAGGTGATTTCCTGAACAAACTTAAATCAATGGGACAGGTTCCAAAGAACTGTCTGTTATGTACTTTGGATGTAAATAGTTTGTATACCTCCATTACACACGAGGAAGGGATTGAGGCGGTCAGAACAACACTGACACAACACAACATCGAGACCAATATGATGGATCTATGCATTGAACTCTTGAACCTGGTACTCAGAGAGAACTATTTTCTCTTTGGGGACCAGTTCTACATACAAACATGCGGGACCGCAATGGGTTCAAACGTGGCGCCGGCATACGCAAACCTATACATGAATCATTTTGAGGAGGCCCATATTTATCCTAATAACCTATATAAACAACATGCTACCCATTGGTTCAGATATATCGACGACGTGTTCTGTATTTGGACAGGCACTGAAGTCAGTCTAATGGCATTCATTGAACACATCAATTCAATCCGCCCGGAGTTGAAATTTACTCTAAGCTATGATGTCAACGAGATCCCATTCCTTGATACCATGGTTCAAAAAAACATGGATGGTCAGATCATCACTGACATCTATTCCAAACCTACGGACTGTAATGGTCTTCTCCTTTACGGTAGTTGCCACCCAAGATCGACAAAAAATAGCCTTCCAAGGTCACAGTTCAAGAGGGTGACTAGGATAGTGACGAACTCCAATACAAAAGCTATAAGACTTCGGGAAATGTCTGATAGATTTTCCCAGAGACAGTACCCACATAGTCTTCTAACCACTGAGATGAACAGTGCTATGGATAATACAACAGAGAGACAGGACCGCTTACCCAAAATCGATAGAATCCCCTTCGTGCACACATACCACCCAATCATGCCAAAAATACATAAACTAGTGAGGAAAAACTGGCCATTACTAACTCGTGCCTACCCCAATATACAAACATTTCAAAACCCACCACTAATGTGCAGTAGACGACCAAGAAACATAAGAGACCAAGTAGTCAGAGCTGACATAGGCACCAGCAAAACATCACTCACTAGGACCCTAACACACGAACCAAGACTGGGTACCTATCCATGTTTGGGATGTGCATGTTGTTCCAATGTGATCAAAGGGAGTGAAATAGTCCATCCTCGCACTGGTAAAACGTACAAAATACGAGGGTTCTACACCTGTGAATCTAAGTACGTAATCTATCTTGTTAAGTGCCCCTGCGGACTTTTATACGTAGGGGAGACTACCCAGTCCATCAGAGACAGGATCTCGAGCCACAAATCAACAATACGTACAGGCAAAGTTTATCTGCCGCTTCCTCACCATTTTTCGGAAGCCAACCATAACGTGGCACAACTTAGGTTCCAGGTGATTGAACACGTACCCAGACCTCGACGCGGTGGGAACCATATTAAGCTGTTAAAACAAAGGGAGTGCTATTGGATCTATACCTTGGGCACCCTAACACCCAGGGCATTAATAGGGAAATTGAATGGCTAACTCATTAACCTCTCTTCCAGATTCCTACCTAAACTTTACTATTCTGTTCTTCCGAAGACCCCCAATTGGTAAGAAAACGTAGTCTTTGTCCAAACCCCCATCTTGTTTTTCCCTTCTCTTTTTTAAGTTTCATTTTCTATATTATGATTGCTGAAAATATCAATATATATGTTTTGGACCCCTGAATAAGCCTGGTTTTGAGAGATCATTCATGTATATTTGTATTACTGTGCAACATTTGAATGTATCAATAACGTGTATGTCACTATACCTATAACCATTATCACTATGTTCATGACTGCAGTATATCCGGACATCCATCTATACATGCGCTAAACCAATCTATTTAACCAACATTATCAATATGCTAATCCAAAACTCTAATCAGGGCATCTTAATATGTAAACTTTGTTATTCTCACAAGACCTTCTAATCCCTATATAGTCCTCTTACTATCACAATGGCAGGTAAAAACTAAAGCATGTACACAGTGACCACCAAAGGACTGAAATCGCCAAACGCATGGTTTCCCTATCACAACAGTTACCGATTACCATGGTAACTATATATACAAAGCGGCACCACTCGGTGCCCGTCCGTCTATATGCGCAGGCATAAACAACACCGTCACTTCCGGTGACGCGGTGGAACGCAGTGGAACGCAGACGTCACATCCGGTGACGTGTCACTTCCTGTCATGTGACCCGCCGCTCGCACAAATTGCGGCGACGGCGGGCTGCACACCTCCTTCTCCCGCTGAGGCACTGGTAGTGCCAGCATTTACACCATATCAAACGGAAGTAAGCAGGACCGTGGGGAGGCCAGATTACACATGAGATAAGTACATGACCATAGATGTAACTTATATCACACTGTCATATGTCTATTCCATAGACTACATGGCTCCACTGAGCTGCACTAATAGAAAGCAGATTCACCACAGGATATCACCCTGGGGACTCTGACTATAAGGTACTAAGAACTACATAATACTCCTACTAAAACCCAATATGTATCTATACTCTGTATACTTATATAAGATAAATTTCACAGATAGATCCTCTGGCAGCTCACATTGCCTCCTAAAGCCGTGCACTGAACCACAGTGCCCTGACTCAGCAGCACACCGGATCTATCCTATGAAATATGATCTAACAGGTATCTAGTTCTAACAACTATGATAAGTATATACACACCTATGTAGGTATCATAATGAATAACAACATATATTATGTTTTAGATTACCTTCACCTCTTTATGGTATATCGCCCCCAACAACCACCTCCCCCTCGTGGTGACAATCCTGTACCGAGATACTGGCAGGTAAAATGAGGAATGCGTTCTTTTTCCCTATAGATCCCTGTTTCTACATACCCTCTACCCCAGTACCACCTCTTGTATTTATATATCACACCTCCTAATGATACCCCCTTTCCTCTAAGGATTCATCAAGCATTCAAAACTGATTTCAATGAGACTTGACTGAATGTCTATGTAAATAATGTATATATATCCACTTGCACTGTATTCATTTTGTATATTCCTTTTTGTAGTGACCTTGTGAACAAGGCCATAGTGTTGGCCGAAACGTCTATTTGTCCTGCATGTCACCTGTTACATCTGCACGAACTGTAAATAAAATCACCTTGAACATAAAATCCAATATATGAGTGCTGGGATTCAATTACTATTTACTACGGATCACTTGATCCTTTCCCAACAGCACCATAGAATAGCTAACGCCCTGAGTGCTGGTCATCTACGAATTATTAAGTATAGTACAGTCACCGGAGACCGAGATCATAAGGGATTATACACCCAGCAGCCAAAACCGGAGAACGGATAGTTATACACCACCCCATTTACTGTAAAGCTAAAGAGACACAGTCGCACTACAGAGCCCAGGAGAGCTAAGTAGAAATACAGCCAAGAGAAGGGTTCACACTGCTTGTCCTACAGCTAGTACAGAACAGAGAGGGTCACAGCACCGCTTTATGCATCCAGGGCCCAACGGACACAATCTAAAAGGAAAGCCTCAGGACTTGCCTGGCGTGGAAAGCTTAAAATTACCTCCAAGCTCCGGACCCCGTGAACTTTAGAAAACAGTACCCGTTACCACCTGAGTTCCAACATTAGAGGTAAAGAAAAGACTGTTACTCTTGTGTCTCCACATCATTGTTTCAGCTAATTCCTACATCCCCATCAACACCAATAACAATTATTTATCATCCTGCTGCATCCCAACATCATCCCCTGGAGCGGAGATAAGCAGCGGTGGTCATATCCGGCCGCATCCCACAGGTGGCGTCACTGACCAACTATTATATGTATTTTTATTTTTTCCCTTTTTATTTGCGGTCCCTCCAGGGCCGCGGAACCGGTCCACGGCCACCACTGTGACATCCCCCTGTAAGCAGAGAATAAGGACCGGTCCTGAGTAACCCATAGCCCTGAGGGCGATACAGATACCTAATATTTATTCTCCCTGGTCCCGTCTCTCATCATTCGTCATGAACAATATTTCACATTTACTTTTGTTCAAACGAAATCCTGAAAAGGTTTCGAATTGTTCAATCTTGCTCAATAAGAATGTGAGGTCTTTTTCTGGGTTTTTCAAGAATAAAATTTATATCATCTGCAAATAAGGCAGATTTGACCACTGCCTTTCCCACCTTTTTTCCATCATAAAGACTGCACTCATTAAGATACTTCGCCATAGGTTCGATTGCAAGATTGAACAGCAGGTGCCCTTCTTCAGCTCGAATGTATCAGAGAGGAACCCTGGAGTATATATCCTAGCTTTAGGATTATAATATAATATGTTCAAAAATTGTCTAAAGAGACCCACTAAATTTATTTTATCCAATACTTGGCCCAACTATGGGCACTTTATATTGTCAAATGCCTTTTCGGCGTCTAGTGTGACCATGGCTGGGTCCTCACCTTTTGTAACATATTTTTCTCTGACCGCACCTAATAATAGCATGGCTTTCCTAATGTTAGTAACGGCTGACCTTCCTTTTACAAAACCTGTTTGTTGTGGAAGTACTCTGGCTAATCTACCTGCCATTATTTTCAAGAGAAGTTTGACATCTAGGTTTATTAATGATATTGGTCTGTACCCTGAGAGGTCTTCTAAGTCTTTCCCTCCTTTCGGGAGAAGTTTTATATAAGCTGTATTCATTATATCTGTATATATATTCCCCCTGTAAAATATGGTTATACACAGTGTTGGCCAAAAGTACTGACACCCCTGCAATTCTGTCAGATAATACTCAGTTTCTTCCTGAAAATGATTGCAATCACAAATTCTTTGGTATTATTGTCTTCATTTAATTTGTCTTCAATGAAAAAACACAAAAGAGAATGAAGCAAAAACCAAAACATTGATCATTTCACACAAAACGTGAAAAATGGGCCAGACAAAAGTATTGGCACCCTCAGCCTAATACTTGGTTGCACAACCTTTAGCCAAAATAACTGCGATCAACCGCTTCCGGTAACCATCATTGAGTTTCTAACAATGCTCTGCTGGAATTTTAGAATATTCTTCTTTGGCAAACTGCTCCAAGTCCCTGATATTTGAAGGGTGCCTTCTCCAAACTGCCATTTTTAGATCTCTCCACAGGTGTTCTATGGGATTCAGGTCTGGACTCATTACTGGCCACCTTAGAAGTCTCCAGTGCTTTCTCTCAAACCATTTTCTAGTGCTTTTTGAAGTGTGTTTTGAGTCATTGTCCTGCTGGAAGACCCACGACCTCTGAGGGAGACCCAGCTTTCTCACACTGGGCCCTACATTATGCTGCAAAATTTGTTGGTAGTCTTCAGACTTCATAATGCCATGCACACGGTCAAGCAGTCCAGTGCCAGAGGCAGCAAAGCAACCCCAAAACATCAGGGAACCTCCGCCATGTTTGACTGTAGGGACCGTGTTCTTTTCTTTGAATGCCTCTTTTTTTCTCCTGTAAACTCTATGTTGATGCCTTTGCCCAAAAAGAGAAAACATTCTTCCAAAACATTTTAGGCTTTCTCAGGTAAGTTTTGGCAAACTCCAGCCTGGCTTTTTTATGTCTCGGGGTAAGAAGTGGGGTCTTCCTGGGTCTCCTACCATACAGTCCCTTTTCATTCAGATGCCGATGGATAGTACGGGTTGACACTGTTGCACCCTCAGACTGCAGGGCAGCTTGAACTTATTTGGATGTTAGTCGAGGTTCCTTATCCACCATCCGCACAATCTTGCGTTGAAATCTCTTGTCAATTTTTCTTTTCCGTTCATATCTAGGGAGATTAGCCACAGTGCCATGGGCTTTAAACTTCTTGATGACACTGCGCACGGTAGACACAGGAACATTCAGGTCTTTGGAGATGGACTTGTAGCCTTGAGATTGCTCATGCTTCCTCACAATTTGGTTTCTCAAGTCCTCAGACAGTTCTTTGGTCTTCTTTCTTTTCTCCATGCTCAATGTGGTACACACAAGGACACAGGACAGAGGTTGAGTCAACTTTAATCCATGTCAACTGGCTGCAAGTGTGATTTAGTTATTGCCAACACCTGTTAGGTGCCACAGGTAAGTTACAGGTGCTGTTAATTACACAAATTAGAGAAGCATCACATGATTTTTCTAACAGTGCCAATACTTTTGTCCACCCCCTTTTTTATGTTTGGTGTGGAACTATATCCAATTTGGCTTTAGGACAATTCTTTTTGTGTTTTTTTCATTGAAGACAAATTAAATGAAGATAATAATACCAAAGAATTTGTGATTGCAATCATTTTCAGGAAGAAACTGAGTATTATCTGACAGAATTGCAGGAGTGTCAATACTTTTGGCCAACACTGTAGGTCTTTTAAAATAAGGGTCAATTGCTCTGTCATCACTTTATAAAAGGACCCGTTAAACCCATCAGGTCCTTTGTTGGCTCCCAGTCCGTATATTGCTTTACTAATTTCTTCCTCCGTGATGTGCCCATTTAAATTTTGTAACTACTCATGTGTTAAACTTGGAATATTTGTTTTGCCTAACCATGTCTCCGCAGCCATATCTGTCAGTCCTTCATCATCGTATAGTTTAACATAAAATTTACCTAATGTCTGGTTTATTTCTTTGGGGTCTGTCAGGCGTTGTCCTCTCTTGTCTTTGATTGCAGCTATGGATGAATATTTATGTTGTCCCCTGGCAAGGTTAGCTAATATTCTCCCTGCCTTGTCACCATACCTGTTTAGTTCTATTTCTAAGTATCCTCTGAGCATCTGCTCTCTCTTTTCCGCCCATTTCTCAAAATTTGTTTTGGCTTGCATCAATCTACTTTTATCATCGTCCAGTAGTGAAGTTTTATAGTTTGTATATGTTTTTCTAACTTCATCACTCGCTATTAGAAATTGATCTTTAATTCGTTTTATCAAACTCAATGTGTGAGCTGTGATGTTCCCTCTTACCAACGCTTTCGCGGTCTCCAAAAAAAATATAGGATTCGATTTGTGTTTCTCATTATGTAATAAAAAAATCTAACCACTATTCTCTCATCTGCTTCACAAAATCATCATCTTTTGTCATATTTGTTGGAACCGCCATAGATAGTCCATCCATTTCTGATGTACATCAGTTAGCACCATAATTACTGGGCTATGATCCAATATTACCATATTTTCTATATGTATATGTAGTATTTTTTGGAGTATTTTGTCTGATATAATAAACATATCTAATCTCGACTATGTCTTGTGTGCATGAGAATAATGTGTAAATTCTCGTTCCATAGGATGAGTAGTCCTCCATGTATCTTTCATCTCCCAATTTAGGGTATGTGCCCACAGGACGTTTTTGGAGCAGTCATAAACGCAGGAAAACCTGAGGATCCTAGAGTCCTTGACAGGAGAAATGCTAGAATCTTGTCTGCGTTTTTTGCGCGTTTTTACTGCGTTTTTGGTGCGTTTTTGCAGCTGCGTTTTTCCAGCGTTTTTCCCATTGACTGCACCAAAAACGCACAAAAGAATTGACATGTCCATTCTTTGCTATCTGCACCAAAAACGCAGGTATTTGACAGTTCTTGACACTTGCAAAACTAGTGTGTGGGCACAGCGTTTTTGTAAAACCCATTGGTTTTGCTGGGAAGCCCAACCGCAGGAACAGATTAGCATACATTAGCATAAAACCAATGGTTTTCTGCAAGCGGAAAACGCACCAAAAATGCAGCAAAAACGCCCAGTGGGCACATACCCTTATTGTCATGTCCTCTAAGTACCCTTTCTTCCGTGTGTGTCTGTGTCCGTCACCCTGACTCAATTTTGTAGAGCCCCCCTGTCTGTCTTCCTCTTCTCTCAGTACTTCATTATAATCCCCTCCAATAATTATGTTATCATTGCTATCTGTATGCATTTTGTTTTGTAGGGACCAAAATAATTTTTGGGGATTTGTGTTTGGGGCATATATACAGTCATATGAAAAAGTTTGGGCACCCCTCTTAATCTTAGTCATTTTTTTTTATTTAAAATTGTTTTTTTTGCAACAGCTATTTCAGTGTGATATATGTAATAACTGATGGACACAGTAATATTTCAGGTTTGAAATGAGGTTTATTGCAATAACCAAAAATGTGAAATATGCATTATTTCAAAATTTGACAGGTGCCAAAGTATGCACACCCTTCTGATTTTCATGATTTGAATACTCCTAACTACTTTTTACTGACTTACTGAAGCACTAAATTGGTTTGGTAACCTCATTGAGCTTTGTATTTCATAGCCCGGTGTATCCAATCATGAGAAAAGCTATTTCAGGTGTCTACTTGCAAGTTGTTCTCCTATTTGCATCTTCTCTGAGGAGTGGCATCATGGGCTCCTCAAAACAGCTCTCAAATGATCTGAAAAAAAAGATTGTTTAACATAGTTGTTCAGGGGAAGGATGCAAAATGTTGTCTCAGGGATTTAATCTGTCAGTTTCCACTGTGAGGAACATAGTAAGGAAATGGAAGACCACAGGGACAGTTCTTGTAAAGGCCAGAAGTGGCAGGCCAACAAAAATATCAG
The DNA here is from genome assembly GCA_033576535.1 of Allobates femoralis. NCBI lineage: Eukaryota > Metazoa > Chordata > Amphibia > Anura > Aromobatidae > Allobates > Allobates femoralis. Next base: position 44,038,877 of record JARQOC010000007.1, read on the forward strand.
AAAGGCAGAGAAGAAGAATGGTGAGAACAGTCAAGAACAATCCACAGACCACCTCCAAAGACCTGCAGCATCATCTTGCTGCAGATGGTGTCACTGTGCATCGGTCAACAATACAGCGCACACTGCACAAGGAGAAGCTGTATGGGAGAGTGATGCAAAAGAAGCCATTTCTGCATGCACGCCACAAACAGAGTTGCCTGAGGTATGCAAAAGCACATTTGGACAAGCCAGTTTCATTTTGGAAGAAGGTCCTGTGGACTGATGAAACAAAGATTGAGTTGTTTGGTCATACAACAATAGGGTATAATGGTGTGCACACCGCGTAGGTGATGAGTGGAGGTGCCAACTAACAGGATTTCTTCAATCCCAGTAAATGCAAATATGGGTACAAAGTTGCACACTCCTTTTGATGTTTTTGATGCAAGGTTTATTGTGAACAGTTAATGACCACAGATGTCAACGCGTTTCGGCTTTAACCAAAGCCTTGATCACGACAATTGGCAGGTGTAGGTCATGGAACGTTCTAGGAAAAGATTGGAAAGAGGCGTCTTTCCTTGGTGGCGAACGCTTGATTAAGGTGGTTTGCTATATTTTAATAATTCCCAAATGGGGATAGGCTTTTTTCAGCACAGTCCTTCTTTCGGTGATTAGTCCGCCCCCGTCAGGGTCCTGGTAGGAATGAGCCTCATTCCTACCAGGACCCTGACGGGGGCGGACTAATCACCGAAAGAAGGACTGTGCTGAAAAACGCCTATCCCTATTTGGGAATTATTAAAATATAGCAAACCACCTTAATCAAGCGTTCGCCACCAAGGAAAGACGCCTCTTTCCAATCTTTTCCTAGAACGTTCCATGACCTACACCTGCCAATTGTCGTGATCAAGGCTTTGGTTAAAGCCGAAACGCGTTGACATCTGTGGTCATTAACTGTTCACAATAAACCTTGCATCAAAAACATCAAAAGGAGTGTGCAACTTTGTACCCATATTTGGTCATACAACAAGGTGTTATACATGGCACAACAAAAACACAGCACTCCAAGAAAAACACTTGCTACTCACTGTCAAATTTGGGGGAGGGTCAATCATGCTTTGGGGCTGTGTGGCCAATGACGGCATCGGGAATCTTGTTAAAGTTGAGGGTCGCATGGATTCCACTCAGTATCAGCAGATTCTTGAGAATAATGTTCAAGAATCAGTGTCAAAGTTGAAGTTACGCCGGGGATGGATCTTTTAGCAAGACAATGATACAAAACACTGCTCCAAATCTACTCAGGCATTCATGCGGAGGAACAATTACAATGTTCTGGAATGGCCATCCCAGTCCCCAGACCTGAATATCATTGAACATCTGTGGGATGTTTTGAAGCGGGCTGTCCATGATCGGCAACCATCAAACTTAACTGAACTGGAATTGTTTTGTAAGGAGGAATGGTCAAAAATACCTTCATCCAGGATCCAGGAACTCATTAACAGCTACAGGAAGCGACTAGAGGCTGTTATTTTTGCAAAAGGTGAATCTACTAAATATTAATAGTAAATAAGAAAAAAATGCGGCACTCACCGAGCAGGACTTATTTCTTTTTTATTTCAGAGTCCTCTGTACATAGATTCTCTGTGATGGGGGAGGGAGTGAGGAGACACACAGGTGACGGATTCCGTTTCGGAGCACCTGCCCCTTCTACGGAAGGGGTCCGTAGAAGGGGCAGGTGCTCCGAAACGGAATCCGTCACCTGTGTGTCTCCTCACTCCCTCTCCCATCGCAGAGAATCTATGTACAGAGGACTCTGAAATAAAAAAGAAATAAGCCCTGCTCGGTGAGTGCCGCATTTTTTTCTTATTTACTGCTATTGCTGTCTAATAAGCGTGCACCCGGGCACATGAACCTGCTTTACTCGCACCCTTACATGTGCAAGTAGCACCGGTCCCTGTAACACAGCAGTGCCCAGTATATATCTGCAAAACTTTTTACTAAATATTAATGTCACTTTTCTGTTGAGGTGCCCATACTTTTGCACCTGTCAAATTTTGAAATAATGCATATTTCACATTTTCGGTTAGTACAATAAACCTAATTTCAATCCTGAAACATTACTGTGCCTATCAGTTATTACATATATCACACTGAAATAGCTGTTGCAAAAACCCAATTTTAAACAAAAAAAAATGAGTAAGATTAAGAGGGGTGCCCAAACGTTTTCATATGACTGTATTATACAGGCTGAGGCTGTCATTCTGTAGCTGCAAACTAAGATGTACTACTCGGCCTTCTTGGTCTGTTTCTATAGATGTTACTTTATGTGCCAAATTTTTATGTATAAGTATTAAGACCCCTGCCTTCCTATCTAGTGAATTAGAGCCATAAATTTCCCTGACCCATAATTTTTTCATCCTAAAAAAATTCTCTTTACATAGGTGTGTCCCTTGAAGCGTAGCTATATCTACTTTCAGTGTTTTCAGGTGTTGAAGTATCATCATTGTTTTGTTTGGTGAGCGTAGCCCTTTTACATTCCAGGTTATTAGCTTAACCATTTGGTATTAAATAGTTGATTTCATTGTCAGGTCTGTTAATTTTCTGCCTGTCCAAGTATAGCCGATCAATCAATGCCATCTTTATTGTTATTAAACCTGTCTGTGCAATTAAAATTTTACCATGGACATTTTCTTGCCTCCCTTCCCCCCTTTTGTTTCCTTTTTCATCCCTCCCTCTCGTCGTACATTTGTATTTGTCGACTTCTCTTTTTTCCGTCATTGCCCAAACTAACCATTCTCCCTTCCGCCTATTAATTTAAGTATGACATAAACGTTTACTATTTAAACCTTGGACCTGAGCCCTGAACCTTTTTTCAACAATGAAAGATTTCCAAGTCATACAGTAATGCAACCTCCTTTTTCACATTATAAAAGTATCCAAAACTCTACATCAGACCCTGAATCCTCTCTATCTTGTTACCCTTTATGTTAGTAAATTATGTTCCCCCCCAATCTAGCCCCCATAAAATGACATTAGTTTGCAAGTTCGCAGTTGTGGGATAATGTATCCCTGTAAAGAAATGGTAGTCCCAAGATATCGAAGTCGAGTTCAAAATTCTCAATCAGTTGAACGTTTAGGGTAGATCTACTCTCTATTCCGCGTAAGTAAAATATGCCTCATATATATAAACCTTCTGTGATAGTTTTACTTGTAGTCCGTGATCATATCGACAGTTGGATCACTGCATTATGTCAGTTGTCACAATCATCATTCTTGTTCCTCCATTTCTCCTTGTTCATCTTAAATGAAAAAATAGGGAAAAAAAAGGAGGGGGGGGCAGAGAAGGGAGGGGCAAACCAAACAAATAGACACAGGGAGGAGGGGGGGTAAGACAAAGGGGAAAGAAAAAAGGGAAAGGGGCAGGAAGATAGGGGCAGCTCCCACAGAGGGTGGACAGTATCTGAGGGGGGAATCTGGGGGGAAAGAGAACACAATAGGTACTGTATATCACGATTTGGTTTCCTGGTCGGATCCACCCTTATTGTCTTCTTAAACTGCCGGGGCTGATGATCATCCTTTTAGCCTTGTTCAATATCTTGTCCCAATATCTGAGGATAGTCTTGGTCTCTATCTTCTTAACATCTTATGAAGAATTATTCCTGCAAATAATCTCTACAACCGTCCATGAGTCATACTTTAGTTTGTCTATCTTTGCACAAGAATGTTTATTTATTTGACATCAGTTCTTGACTGTCCTCCTTTTCTGATCGATCTTGTCATGAGAGTTCTCTGTTCCTTTGACATTGAGCTTCTCTCTGTGTCTCACTCCGTCTGTATCTCCGACCTCAATCTGTAGGAACGAGACGTCCCTGGTTCCCTCTCCAGGTCATCTCTAATCAGTGGCGTAACTACCGGCATAGCAGCCGTAGCAGTTGCTTTGGGGCCCGGGCCGCCCGGCGCTTGTGGGGGGCCCGGACCTAGCGCGCAGCCGCTGCTATGCCGGTAGCTGCGATATATTACCTCTGTGGCTGCGCTCTGAGCCTCTGTCTGGTCTGGTGACTGGTCATTGTGGGGGTGGGGGCGGGGGCCCGGCCGGGGGCGGCCGCGCCTGACGGGCCCCCCCTGGCGAGGTGGATGATGCCTATTCAAAGCGGCCGCAGGCGCCGCACAGAGAGATAAAGGGGCTGCCGCCGCTGTAGCCTGCTGCTGCCTCCTGCCTGACGCGCCGCTGTGTGTTTGTTCTTTTGCAGATCCCCGCCCCCTGGCCGCCCTGTGACCTCTCTCGGAGTCCTTCCTGTTCCCTCACTTGTCCGACTCCTCGGTCACTTTAGCACACAGGAGGACACAGAGCAGCCAGAGCCCAGAGAACAAGAAGCAGGGTTGGAAGGAGCAGCAGGAGGCAGGAGCTACTGAGGCCGGAGAGGTGAGAGGCACCGCACCGCTAATAATAACAATAATATTTATTGAATGACACATGTTAGTGAGCAGCCGGCAGCATGGGGGGGCCCCGGGCCTGTATATACCCTGTCCCTGTGTGTGTGTGCTGGCTGGGACACTGTGAGGGGGGGGCCTGTATATACCCTAACCCTGTGTCCCTGTGTGTGTGCTGCCAGGGACACTGTGAGGGGGGGGGCCTGTATATACCCTAACCCTGTCCCTGTGTGTGTGCTGCCAGGGACACTGTGAGGGGGGGGGGCCTGTATATACCCTGTCCCTGTGTGTGTGGTGCTGGCTGGGACACTGTGAGGGGGGGGGCCTGTATATACCCTAACCCTGTCCCTGTGTGTGTGCTGCCAGGGACACTGTGAGGGGGGGGCCTGTATATACCCTGTCCCTGTGTGTGTGGTGCTGGCTGGGACACTGTGAGGGGGGGGGGCCTGTATATACCCTAACCCTGTGTGTGTGGTGCTGGCTGGGACACTGTGAGGGGGGAGCCTGTATATACCCTAACCCTGTCCCTGTGTGTGTGCTGCTGCCAGGGACACTGTGAGGGGGGGGCCTGTATATACCCACCAGGGGCCTGTATACCACCACCAGGGGCTCTGTATACTACCACCAGGGGCCTGTATATACCACCACCAGGGGCCTGTATACCACCACCAGGGGCTCTCTATACTACCACCAGGGGCCTGTATATACCCACCAGGGGCTCTGTATACTACCACCAGGGGCCTGTATATACCACCACCAGGGGCTCTGTATACTACCACCAGGGGCTCTGTATATACCACCACCAGGGGCCTGTATATACCACCACCAGGGGCTCTGTATATACCCACCAGGGGCCTGTATACCACCACCAGGGGCTCTGTATACTACCACCAGGGGCCTGTATATACCCACCAGGGGCTCTGTATACTACCACCAGGGGCCTGTATATACCACCACCATGGGCTCTGTATACCACCACCAGGGGCCTGTATATACCACCACCAGGGGCCTGTATATACCACCACCAGGGGCCTGTATATACCACCACCAGGGGCCTGTATATACCACCACCAGGGGCCCTGTATACCACCACTGGGGCCTGTATATACCACCACTGCGGAGGCTGCTGTAATACTGCTGGGGCCTGTATATACCACTGAGGAGGCTGCTGTATACCACTGGGGCTGCTGTAATACTGCTGGGGCCTGTATATACCACTGGAGAGGCTGCGGTATACCACTGGGGCTGCTGTATATACTGCTGGGGCCTGTAAGGGGATGTGTCTTGAAGGGGCGTGTCTTGGAGGGGGCGTGTCTTGGAGAGGGGCGTGTCTTGGAGGGGGCGTGTCATTGGGGGGCGTGTCTTAGAGGGGGCCCCGTTCAAAAGTTTGCTATGGGGCCCTGCCAGTTCTAGTTACGCCCCTGTCTCTAATTACTTCTTTCGGTGGGCTAGTGTTTGTTGATGTTTGACGTCCAGGTGATGACAACTTTTGGGTTATAATCCGCATGGTCTCTTTAGGGTCCGTGAACGTCTGCATTATGCCCTCTTGTGTTCTAAATCACAAGGTTGCTGGGTAATTCAGTTGGAACCTAATATTGCGTTTAAACAATAGAGTGCAGACTTCGCTGAACGCCTTCCGCCACCTTGTTACCTCAACTGAAAAATCTCCAAATAGGAGGACTTTGTGCCCTTGAATAATCAGTGTCTGTCGTCTCCCTTTATAAGCTCTCAGTATCTCCTCTTTATCTTTGTAACTCAGATATTTGGCCACTGACTGGCATGGTTTTTGTACTTTTTTGTTGTTCTGTGGGTCTCTTTCTCTATCAGATATTAATTGCTCTTTGGGGGTCCAATCCTGTGTGCATGTTCCACTTTACATTTGTATATCAGTCCCAGCACTTTAGGTAGTTCTATTTCAAAAATCTCGTCTGTTTTACAGTTATTGATTCTGAGAGACCTATTATTTTCAAATTGTTTCTACGGGACTGGTTCTCCATATCCTCTAACTTATCCATTGCATAGGAGGATTGTTTCTTCAAAATCATGTCTTGTTTTTCAAGCTGGCTGATGTTATCGTCTGCCTCAGAGATCCTTTGTTCTGCTTCTTGTAGTTGTTTCTCCTGGTGAGCTACTTTACTTTGTAACTCCTTAGTGGTAGCCTGAACCATATCATTGACTGCTTGTTTAAAGTCCTCAGCTAAGTATGCTACCATTTCTTTGGCTAACTGTTTAAAGTTTATATGGCCATGTCCTGTGAACGCTTGTCCCACTGTGTCTCCCGTTTCTGTATTGCTCTGCTGGCTGTGTTCCCCTTCTGCTACTGGGGTCTCTTCCTCCTGTGTTAATGCCGGGCATCTTCAGCCCCATTACTATTCTCCCGCCTTGCTGGTCGCCTCCACTCTCCGCATCTCGCAGCTCCTTCCCCCTCCTCGCTTTACATATCGGTCCATGCCGCTTCTGGTCCCAGTCTTTTCCCCCATAATTCCAGCAACTGCTGTGGTTCAGGGCTCTGTATATTTGCAGGTGTACGGCAGTGGTTAGCGGGATCTCCTTCACCGACGTTTGGGCATGGCGGCGCCGGAACCGGAAGTTCCACGGATCCGTTTTGGCCTCCTATTTTATCCTGTGGGCATGGATTGGTCCTAAGTTGCCATTTGTGTGTCTCCATTTTGTCACAGATCCGTTGGTGTCAGCTTTTTTCATGTACCCAGAAACGGAGACTGCTCTATTGCTGGGCTTCCTTAAAAATCGCAGACACCAACGGACAGACACAGATCTGTTGGTGTCCATATGAAATTACAATGGAGCTCTATGGAGGACAGATCCGTACGGATCTGTGAAAAAAATGGATCCATGAAATAGATCTGTTTTGCTGTACTGAGCATGCTCAGAAGCAAGGTACAGCTCTTCCCACCCCTATCTCTGGTGACTGAAGGGTCTATTAAAAAAATGAGCCTGCATGGTGCACCATTCCTTCCAAACCCTACCATACTCCTCAACCATGGTTTTCTGCCACATATTGGGTATTACTCATCTGAAATTGCACAACAAATTATAGGGTCCATTGTTTTCTGTAACCCTAGTGAAAAGAAAAAAAAGTAAACTCAATGAACATTTTTGTGGAGAAAATGTGATTTTTTTTTTCATGGCTAATTTTGAATTGAGTATTCAAGGTGCTTATCACACGTCCAGATGAGTTCCTTGAGGGGTCTAGTTTTGAAGATGAGGTCACTTGTGTGGGAGTTCCACTGTTTAGGCATATCAAAGGTTCTCCAAATGTGACAGAGCATTTGCTAATGACTCCAGCCAATTTTGAATAGTCAAATCGCGCTCCCTCCATTCCAAGCCCTGCCATGTGCCCAAACAGGAGTTTTCCACCACATATGAGGAATCTGTGTACTCAGGAGAAATTGCACAACAAATTCTGGGGTTCATTGTTTCCTGTAAGCCCAGTGAAAATATAAAGAATAAAGCTCAATGAACATTTTGTGTAGAAAATGTGATTTTTCTTATTTTAATGGCTAATTTGCTGTGAAATCCCTGAGTATTCAAGGTGCTTACCACACATCAAGATAAATTCTTTGAGGAGTCTAGTTTCAAAAATGGAATCACTTGTGGGGGTTTTCCTCTGTCTAGGCACATCAGGGCCTCTCTAGATGCAACAGGGCATCTGTCAACGATTCCAGCAAATTTTCTACTTGAAAAGTCAAATGGTGCTCCCTCCTTTTTGAGCCCCGCCGTGCGCCCAAACAGTAGCTTTCCATTACACATGAGGTATCTGCATACTCAGGAGAAATTGCACAACAAATTATGGGGTCCATTATTTCCTGTAACCCTAGTGAAACTAAAAAAATAAGCTCAATAATCATTTTTGTGGAGAAAAGTGATTTTTTTTTATTTCATGGCTAATTTTCTGTGAAGCACCTGAGTGTTCAAGGTGCTTACCACACATCTAGATGAGTTCCTTGAGGGGTCTAGTTTTGAAGATGAGGTCACTTGTGTGGGATTTCCACTGTTTAGGCATATCAAAGGCTCTTCAAATGTGACATAGCATTTGCTAATGAATCCAGCCAATTTTGAATAGTCAAATCGCGCTCCCTCCCTTCCAAGCCCTGCCATGTGCCCAAACAGTAGTTTTGCACCACCTATGAGGAATCTGTGTACTCAGGAGAAATTGCACAACAAATTATGGGGTTCATTGTTTCCTGTAACCCTAGTGAAAATATAAAGAATAAAGCTCAATGAACATTTTGTGTAGAAAATGTGATTTTTCTTATTTTAATGGCTAATTTGCTGTGAAATCCCGGAGTATTCAAGGTGCTTACCACACATCTAGATAAATTCCTTGAGGGGTCTAGTTTCAAAAATGGGGTCACTTGTGGGGGATTTCCTCTGTTTAGGCACATCAGGGGCTCTTTAGATGCAACAGGGCATCTGCCAATGATTCCAGCAAATTTTCTACTTGAAAAGTCAAATGGTGCTCCCTCCTTTTTGAGCCTCGCCGGGCGCCCAAACAGTAGCTTTCCATCACACATGAGGTACCTGTATACTCAGGAGAAATTGCAGAACAAATTATGGTGTCCTTTTTTCCTGCTTCCCTTGAGAAAGTAAAAAAACAATTGCAGCTGAAATAACATTTTTGTAGATAAAATGTGATTTTTTTTTTATTTTCACAGCCAAACTGTGAATCACCTGGGGCTTCAAGGTGCTCATGGCACATTTAGAAAAGTTCCTTAAGGGGCCTAGTTTCCAAAATTCGGTCACTTATGGGGTGGTTCCACTGTTTAGATACATCAGGGGCTCTAGAAATGCGACATGGCAGCCGCTAATGATTCCATTTTTCTAGTTTTCCATCACATATGAGGTATCGGCACACTCAGGAGAAATTGCACCACAATGTTTGGGGTCCATTTCCTCCTGTTACCCTTGTGAAAAAGCAAAATTTAGTGCTAACATTTTTAAGGAAATAGTAAAATGTCCATCTTTCCCTATTGCTTTGGCTCCTGTAAATTACCTAATGGGTTAATACATTTCTTAAATGTTGATTTGAGCAGTCTGAGGGGTGCATATTTTGGAATAGTGTCACTTTTGAGTGTTTTGTGTCACATAGGCACCTCAAAGTTACTTCAAATGTGATCTGATCATGGTCATGAATAAGGATGTTTCCATTCGAAATGTGTTGATGTTCTCACGCAGATCATGAACATTTTCTATGTTTTACACTAAAAAACTTTACATTAAAAAATCCTTCACATGTAAGAGCTGGAAGTATTTCTTTTTATTCATTGGATTTTCTTGAGCCAAGGCAGGATCTGGTTCCATTCTCCATGGGGATTGTCAAGAGAAAGCTTAAGTGAGCTGTACTCTGTGATATGATAAAAATTTAAAGTTTGAAAATTGTGACATTTTCATAAGATTTCTGTTTTTTTTTCACAATTTAACACAAAAAATATTGTCCTAAATTTACTAGTAAGTTGAAGTCCAAATGTATCACGAAAAAACAATCTTTGAATCACTGGGATCCATTGAAGCATTCCAGAGTTATTAACTCAAAGTGACACTGCTCAGAATTGCAAAAAATGGTCTGGTCATGGAGGGGAAAACCAGGCTTTGGGTAAAGGGGTTAAGATACCTCCACACTGGCCTCAACACAGTTTTATTCCCCCACAGCCCCTCTCCCCAAAAGAATATAATACCATAATGCCTCTACAGTGCCCTCACACATATTATGAGGCTCCCATTGTGTAATATCCCTACAGTTCCCCTACATTATCAGGTCCCCACAGTGACACATATAGAGAGACTCGATAGTTTTCTGTGGCTCTGTGTCTGTACTTTGAGCAGCTGATGTGGGCTATCAATTCATCTTATTAGCTATTTGTCTGTTCACTCAATTGTGGAGCCTTGTGTCTTATTTAAAGAAATAATATAATGTAAAAAGGAAGTTACATCATTCACTTACTAGGACCTTTCTGTTTTTGGAAACCACCCTGTTTTACAGCTGTTTTATTGTACAACTTAATTTGTATTAATTTGTAGTTAACTAAAATTGTTTACGAATCCAGAAACTAGGACTAATTTCTATGTTTAACCCCTTTGTGTCCAGAATGTTTCATTCTTTTATATTTTTATACAGAATAGTTTTAAAAAAATCTATGAATTCAAGTGAATATAGATGACAAATAGTGGCACCTACACAAATTTTACTAGTTCCTTCATTAATTAGTTGTAAAGTGTAATTAGATCTACGTTATTAGTCTCCTTGCAGTGCCTCTACATGCAACACTAAGAATTAGGCCGGAGACACACTGAGCTAGTATGACGCCCTGCTCACGCAGGTAGCCACAGGCTTCCCTAATGCACAGCTGGGTTTCCACAGCAGGTACCTACTACATGTAACACCTTCCACCCCGGCACAGGTGGGGATAGCTAGACTCAATGACTTTACGTGAGCTCCCCAATAAATACTGCTGCTGGGGGAGGAGTTAGAGTGTGAAGATGCTAGGAGAGCTGCGAAGACGTCCTGGTGATCGGTGCCACGGTTAGGCCTGATCCAGTGACCTGTGGTGGCCCTTCTGTCATCCAGCAAGCCTAGGAGTGGGGACAGAAGGCAAGGAGCAGATCCAAGGGAGCGAGGAACCGGTGGAGGTTCACCCAAAGACGTACCAGACTTTGGGGAACCACACCTGCAGGATTACTTGAAGACTGCAGAAAACCCCATCATACTGTGGAGACTTCAGTCACCCAGTCCCCCCTGCGTACCCAGAAAGAGGGAGCCAGACATCGCAGTGGAATACAGCAGTGATCAGAGAGGGTAACCCATGGACCGCGCAGGAGGAGAGAGAGAGAGGACCCGAGAGAGAAGGAGGCCAGTTTGGCTGCAAGCAGACAGGGCTTCAGGAACCGTAGGGAATTGAGGAGGCCTTATACCCACTTGCTGTGGAAGCTCACTGTGCACCTGGTCACCCGACAGTGCCCTGGACATCTTTACCTGCTTATACCACCAGTAAAAAGAGACTTTCTACAGTGTGTGTGCGTCATTCCTCTCCGCTCCCGGTGCCCCCTTATAGACTGCTCCATCACCCCCTATCCCGACCTAAAGCTGCACTCCAAGCTGCACCTTTACACTACGCTGCCCCGGAGGCCCAGCTCCACCTGTAGGGAGCTTTGCCATCTCAGCCGCATTACCATCGACCTCCGGAGGACTGTGGCGGCGCTGGTGACCCATCACCAGGTACTACAGGTGGCGTCACATGACAAACTCTAATCCCCTGTACAAACACCCCTTATTGAAGTGTCACCCAGGCCACAGGCTCAGGCGCTGCAACCCGTGACATCCCCCGTGAAAACACCCACCGAGCCTGATACCCGAGCACCCCACGGCCAGGGGCTCAACACTGGACACATGCCAGATACTTGCATGAGTCTCACATGCATCACATGTTGCCGGCTCTCTGGACAAGACCGCGCCAGCTGCATAGAAACACATGCTAGTATCTCACATGTGTCTCGCTGAGTGTGTATCCGGTCTTAGGGCCACTTTACACACACCAACTTATCTGTCCAACTTCTGACCAACTTGCTGGTTGCAGTGAAATCATGGACACATTGTTCCATTTTGTGGCTGTGTACAAATAACAATGTGTCCATGATTTCACTGCAACCAGCAAGTTGGTCAGAAGTTGGACAGATAAGTTGGTGTGTGTAAAGTGGCCCTTACACAGTGATCAATGCCCAATTAAATCAATGGATTGTCTGTGAAATCCAGGAGAGGAAAGGTCTTACAGACCAATGAACACTTTTTTTTAGCACAGAATTCATTAATATGGTACTGTGGCACCCTGGCACCTGTTGGGCACCACAGAAATCCTTAGAGCACAAATGGAGTAAGTAACAGCAAAGCAAAACCCACAAACACAACAACACCTTAGAACACCTGGTTTCACCCGAGCCTCTAGGGGAGCTCCACTGGTGACTTTGAACCAGTTCCCCCTATAAATAGAGTCTTGAAGGGAGAAACTGCAGAGTGTGGTAGACGCTACAAGAGCTGCCAGCCTGTGTGAAACCCCCACCCTATGAGGAACACACTAGGCCCAACCAGCCTGTTAGCCAGTGGAGATCCCTGCAATTGGGATAATAGGAAGAAGGAGATCACCTCTCAGGAAAACAGAGTTAAAGGGAACCAACCACCTCAGATGACGAATATAAGCTGTTAATACATGTCCCTGCACCCTACCTACACCATTCCACCTATGTTTTTCTTCAGAATATTGATAAATGTAAACCGAAATAAACACTTTATAAAATTACATGCCTGTGTCATGAAAGGGGCGGGGCTAAATCGCGGCGAGTCCCGCCCCCTTTCAATGACGCTATTTAGCCCCGCCCCTTTCATGACGCGGCCAGGCTCTTAGAAAGTGAGAGGGCGTGATGTTATGTATCAGTGGGCGGGCACGCAAGGCAGCTCCCGTCCCTTCATGTGACGTCCTGCAAAGTAAGAGGGAGGGCTAGAGAAGCCAGTCATGCTGCTGGAGACACAGCCCTCTAGTACCAGAGCCCGAGGGAGACGCCCAGAAGTACGCAGGCATGTAATTTTATAAAGTGTATATTTCGGTTTACATTTATCAATATTCTTAAGAAAAACATAGGTGGAATGGTGTAGGTAGGGTGCAGGGACATGTATTAACAGCTTATAGTCGTCATCTGAGGTGGTTGGTTCCCTTTAACCAGACTCTTTCCAAATTAAGCGGTTACTGGAACCGAAGCTGTGAGAGCTGCCCAGCCACCACAGAGAACCAGCACCATCAACAGGAGGTTTAGCCACCTGTTCCACCTGATGCACCCATCCACGAGAGCCCAGGGAAGAGTACTGATCCTGCTCAGACCCTTTTACAGTGCCCTCAGTGCTGCTAACCAGGTGAAGCAAGTTCCATTGAACAAACTGCCCGGTCCGGCTGGATTCCACATCCACCCGACCTTAGCACCAGAACTAGAGAAAGGAAGCCTAACACTGCTTGCTGTGAAACTCCAGAAGTGCCAACTTCACTATCCCGGTCCGAGTGTACCTGACTACCATCCAGTAAAGGTACCTAAAAGAGACTTTGTGTGGTTGTACATTACTCCTGGATTCAGCGCGCAGCATCCCGCAGCTGCCTCACAACATCTTGCGCAGCTCCCAGCTCCGGGGACTCCCGCTCATCCTGTGGGGAGCGTTCCATCTCGCTGTATAACATCCCCCGGAGACCCGAACAGCGCTGGTAAGGTTACCAGAACACTCGCAGGTGGCGTCACGAAGACAAATCACCCCCCACTGTTCCGCCATTCCCCTATTGATCTGGACCACCGGGCCTACACTACCGCAGGCGCGGTTCCGTGACAGGAGGAGAAGCAACACCCGCTACGTGTGCCCCCCGGCTACGGTGAGTCAGAATTTGGCGTCACGAACAGGATACGAGCAGGCCCGTTATCACGGGTATTGTGTGCTATTTATTGACTGTAAATATCGAACTGTACATTTGATCCGCCATTGCTGCACGAAAAGGCGGGAAAAGAAGGGGCGTGACTGTGCAGAGGGCGCGAAGATTGGCCCCGCCCCCACGCTCTGACGACTTCCCCTGTACGCAGCAGGAACCGGAAACTCCCGTGGTGCCTCACTCCTCACCGCGAGGCCGACACTTCCGTTTGAAACCGAGGGAAAGGCTACGCTTAACTAAGGGGGAGCGACCATGAGTAACCCGGCTCCCGATCACGCGGTGCCCCCGCTAGACCAAGCGGCACCTCAAAATATACCTTTTGACGGACAGCAACCAGTCGGCGGTATGCCACCGCAACCCGCTCCGATTATGCCGATGTCTCTACCCTACGTTCCTAGTGCGACCTGGTTACCCAAGTACAGCGGTGTACCCAGTACCTTGGAGAACTTCCAGAGGAAGATATGCCAAGCGCTGGACATGTACTCGATGACCGGTAAGCAAAGAGCTTCAGTTATTTTGGGACAGTTAACCGGTGCAGCCGAACTGCAGAGCCGCAGCTGGCCTTTAGAAGTTCAGGAATCTGTGGAGCAGATATTCGCTAGATTAACCCGGGTCTTTGAGTGCCATACCGAAGCTGGATTAAGACTGTCATTCTATCGTTGTAACCAAGGGGCACAAGAAAGTGTCCTTGATTATTCACTGCGTTTGCAAGAAGCATACAGACTGTTAAAACAAGTTGATCCTGATAGTGCTCGAGATGAGAACAAAGCGTTAATTGGACAATTTATTGTGGGCCTTAAACTATCTGAGGATAGAAAGCAAGCAAGCTGGTGGTCCATACAAAATCCAGGCGCAGAGTTTGACACCTTGAGAGATTTAACAGTTTGGGGACAGCGACTCGCTGAAGTACCTGATCCCGCTTCACCACAACAGCAGTACACTGACACCCCTTCCGTACCTGCAGCAGCATCTCCAATCCCTGCGATTCAGGCCAGCGCACAGACTGTAACACCTGACCGGTTTGATCAACTGTGTGCTAATGTCGAGCAGCTGATGAAAGACGTGGCCAAGCTACAAGCTCGGAGAAGACCCAAGACAGATGCAAGGCCATCGGACAAGATCCAACTCGCCGACAGCCCGGATGACGTCCCGTGGATGCGGAGAAAGACACAGCCGTCGCGAGGAAAACCTGACAGACGTCGCAACAGTCAGCAGAACGACTTAGGAGGACGCAATCTACAATCCCGTCCTTTAAACGAGCGACCCCTGGGCGAGAAGGGCCAACCCCAGGAGTAGACTGTCCAGGCCCTACGTCCAGCTGGGAACACAAGTATGTGGGAGACTGTCCATACTTACCAATCGTCATCGATGGCATCGCTATCTCCGCCTTGATAGACACTGGATCCCAGGTGACATCAATCCCCAGTACCCATTACAAGCAGTTCTGGCCAGATGTTAAGCTAGAACCCCCTAATCCCGAGATGAACCTTGAAGCCACTAATGGTATACCGGTTACCATAGAGGGACAGTGGGAAGCTACAGTAAAGGTGGGGAGGGTGCAGTTGAAAAACCAGGGTATCTTAGTGGTCCAGGATAAGCCTAACCACAAGGATCCATATGTCATATTGGGTACCAATGTCATGATCAAATGCCTCGATGAAGTGTTGTTTTTACTCCAACAGAGTGCTGAAGCCGGTAAACCCAGAGAAAAGAGTGCTATCCAAAAGCAGATCAGAGCTCTGGTGTATCAACAACAGGTAACATTGTCAAATGGTGAAATTGGCAGAGTAAGGGTCACAGATCCCATTCCAATTGTGGTACCACCCAGAAGTGAAATGATGATCTGGTGTCGAGCAGCCATAGGCCTCAGAGGGCAGGACTACCAAGATGTAGTAGAACCTGTAATGTCCGATAGTAGTCCTACGCTCTTGACAGCCAGAGGGTTAGTCGATGTAAGAAAGGGGAGAGTCCCCGTACGCATATTAAATTATGGTGATGACGAAGTCAGACTGCCAAGATATGCAACTGTCGCAAAATTGTACCAAGTAAAAGATGATGCTGTGATTCATGTAAAATCCTCAAATCAAACTGTCACTGATGAACCCCCTCACTCCAAAGATCAGTTAGAGAAATGGTGTCAAGAACTCAGTGTAGGAACTGACAATACACCCTCTCACCAGAAAAATGGAGTATACCGGGTAGTTCGGGAGTATGAGCAAGTGTTCAGCAAACACCCACTTGACTTTGGGAGGGTTAAAGGGGTACAACATCATATCCCCACAAACAACCATGCACCTATCAAAGAAAGGTACAGGCCTATACCACCCACTCACTACCAGAAAGCAAAGGAAATGCTTCAGGACATGAAAAATGCAGGAGTCATTAGGGATAGTTGTAGTCCCTGGGCCGCACCACTAGTCCTGGTTAAAAAGAAAGATGGTAGTATGAGGATGTGCGTAGACTATAGGCAAATCAACAAAGTCACACACAAGGATGCATACCCGTTACCACGCATAGAAGAGTCACTAGCTGCACTTAAATCTGCCAACTACTTCTCCACATTAGATCTTACTAGTGGGTACTGGCAGGTTGCCGTTGCAGAGGAGGATCGTGAGAAGACAGCCTTCACTACTCCTATGGGCTTATGCGAGTTCAACAGTATGCCCTTCGGTTTGTGCAATGCCCCAGGAACATTTCAGAGACTTATGGAGTGTTGTTTGGGCCACAAGAACTTTGAGACTGTCTTGTTATACCTTGATGATGTCATTGTCTACTCTCAGACCTATGAAGATCACCTCCAACACCTGAGTGAAGTGTTCGAGTCACTGTCCAAGTACGGGATGAAACTGAAACCGTCCAAGTGCCACCTGCTGAAACCCAAGGTCCAATACCTAGGACATGTGGTCAGCGCCGAAGGCGTAGCACCGGATCCGGATAAGGTCACCGTCATCAAGGACTGGCCAGCACCCATCAACCACAAAGAGGTACGTCAATTTCTAGGACTGGTCGGGTACTACAGACGATTCATCAAAGGCTATACCAAGATAGCCGCCCCCATGCAAGATCTCTTAGTAGGTCAATCGAAAAACGGCAAGATCAGGGGACCCCCGTTCCACTGGGGCCCAGAACAGGACAAATCCTTCCAAACGTTAAAAGATGCTTTAACTGGAGAAGAAATCCTGGCCTACCCTGACTACAATCTACCGTTTTTATTGTACACCGATGCAAGCAATGAAGGTTTAGGAGCAGTCCTATCTCAACGTCAGCAGGGCAAGGAGAAGGTGATAGCCTACGCCAGCAGAAAGCTCCGTCCCACCGAAAGGAACCCGGAGAATTACAGCTCCTTCAAGCTGGAGTTCCTGGCCCTGGTCTGGGCGATCACAGAGCGTTTCAAGCATTACCTGGCATCCGCCCCGTTCACAGCTTTCACAGACAACAATCCTCTAACACACTTAGAGACTGCAAAGCTGGGAGCCCTAGAACAGCGTTGGGTAGCAAGACTCGCTAACTACGACTTCACTGTAAAGTACCGGGCAGGTCACAAGAACGGCAATGCTGATGCACTGTCCCGAATGCCCCACCTTCCTGAAGAGGGAGAAGACATAGATGACCTGGAAGATATCGAACTACCTGCTTTCCACCGTTCCGGTACAGCAACATGTCATCAGAGAAACCAGACACGTGTAGAGAGGACCGTGAACCCGTTACCTCACCATGACTGGAAGGGGGCTCAGGCCAACGACCCAGATGTCAGCCTGGTAAGGGATCTGATCACTCAAGAACACGCCAACATGGACTCTGATGCTTCACCAAATGCTAAACGCCTGTGGAAGGAGAAGGGAAGGTTGTTTGTCTACCAAGGTAAACTATGCAGAAGATACCTCAATCCGAGAACCCATGAACTCATCTGGCAGATTGTAGTTCCCAAGACTGAAGTCCAAATGATCCTTGAAGCATACCATGACGATGCCGGACACTTTGGATGGAAGAAGCTGGAGAGACTCCTGAAAGATCGGTTCTACTGGGTCGGGATGCGAGGCTCCATTGACAAATGGTGTAAAAACTGTGGACCATGTCACCTTCGAAGAAAAGACCATCTAACTCAGAAAGCTCCGTTGCAGCCAATTGTGACCACCAAACCTCTTGAAATAGTTGCTCTCGACCACGTGAAGCTTACCCCAAGTCGAACCGGGTACACCTACGCTCTCACCATCGTCGATCACTACTCAAGATTCCTGGTAGTCGTTCCAGTTAAGGACTTAACTGCTGAGGTAGCAGCCAAAGCGTTCCAGAGTTACTTCTGTCGCCCCCATGGGTATCCAGACCAGGTCTTAACTGACCAAGGGCCAGCCTTCGAATCAGCTCTGTTCCAAGAATTCTTAGGGCTGTATGGGTGTAAGAAAATCCGCACAACACCTTATCATCCTCAGACGAACGGTTTATGTGAGAAGATGAACCACGTAGTCATTGACATGCTCAAGACCTTACCAGTTGAAGAGAGAAATCAATGGCCAGAGAAACTTCCAGATCTCGTGGACATCTACAACCACATACCTGTCAGTTCGACAAATTACACACCTGCTTACTTGATGAGAGCAAGACCAGGTAAACTGCCTATTGATTTGCAGATGGGAACTATTGAACCCATAGAAGATTCTTCTGATGAAGACTGGGTCAGCCAACGCCAAGAACAATACAGGAAAGTACAAGAAAGCGTGGAAAGAAACCTAGAAATCAGTAGAACCAAACAAGAAAAAGACTTTAACAAGCACGCCTCAGCTGAACCGCTAGCTATAGGTGATGTAGTGCTAAAAAGAAAAAGAAAAACCAACAAATTGGATAACAGTTGGGAATCTGTACCCTACACCGTTATGCCGTCACACTATGACAACTCAAAAACTTGTGTTATTAGTAAAGACAATGGGAATACTATTGCAACTGTCTCAAGGGATCATTTGAAGAAATGTCCGCCACAGTTAATCCCACAAGCAACCAGTTACCCTACTGTAACTACAGATGAAGAAACCAAAGAAAATCTCGTCCTTACAGAAATTGGATACTTACCAGCTGATTGGCCACAAATAGGTGAAGCATTCCTCATACCAGTTATGCATTTCTACCAACCTGTTGAAGATCAGCCAAAACCAAATCCAATTCAACAAGTCCAACAAGAAGAAGTCCAAGTGCAAGAATTGCCGCCTGTTATATTGGAACCTGAGATTCCTGTAATCGGTCAGCCTGCTAGTCCCACAGTAAGAGAAGCCATTCCTAATCAACTACCTACAGAGGTCAGTCCAGTTGATAGACTCCGCACTTACTATGGTCTTACACAAAGGAGACATAGAGAATTACCAACCACTTCGTACACTACACCAACAGCTTTGGAAACACCCACACTACGCAGATCCACACGTAGTACATTAGTCCAACCCCCACACAAACTTGGAGAATGGGTTTAAAATGTAGTGGAAAGATGTAACCTGTAAGTGTTGTAAATAGTAACCAGTTTTCAAAAACCTGTAAAAAGTAGTGTACAGAAGGGTGGAGGAACTGGGCTCTGTCCCAAGTATACTAAGTTGGGGACAGAAAGCGCCTGGTAAGGTATAGAAGGTTAGTACCGGCCTCCCAAGCAGAGACACCCGTAGGGAATGTATAAAGTTAACCGTGTATCCCTGGACTTTACCTTTTCCCTTTCCATAAACTTTGAACAATTGTCACAGGACTTGTGTGACCACTTACTTTACCTTTTTACAGCCTGCGGCAGATGGACTAGTGCCGTACGGACTGCTTTCCACCTTTTTCATATTTTTCACTCCTTTTCAGTGATTTTTGTGTTTTCTTTAAGACTTTGTAAATTGAATGTTATAAAATGCTTAGTGTTAAGTTGTAAAAAGAACTTTTTGCTCAGCCGGGAGAACTGAGGTTAACTAAGGGGGAATGTGGCACCCTGGCACCTGTTGGGCACCACAGAAATCCTTAGAGCACAAATGGAGTAAGTAACAGCAAAGCAAAACCCACAAACACAACAACACCTTAGAACACCTGGTTTCACCCCGAGCCTCTAGGGGGAGCTCCACTGGTGACTTTGAACCAGTTCCCCCTATAAATAGAGTCTTGAAGGGAGAAACTTCAGAGTGTGGTAGACGCTACAAGAGCTGCCAGCCTGTGTGAAACCTCCACCCTATGAGGAACACACTAGGCCCAACCAGCCTGTTAGCCAGTGGAGATCCCTGCAATTGGGATAATAGGAAGAAGGAGATCACCTCTCAGGAAAACAGAGTTAACCAGACTCTTTCCAAATTAAGCGGTTACTGGAACCGAAGCTGTGAGAGCTGCCCAGCCACCACAGAGAACCAGCACCATCAACAGGAGGTTTAGCCACCTGTTCCACCTGATGCACCCATCCACGAGAGCCCAGGGAAGAGTACCGATCCTGCTCAGACCCTTTTACAGTGCCCTCAGTGCTGCTAACCAGGTGAAGCAAGTTCCATTGAACAAACTGCCCGGTCCGGCTGGATTCCACATCCACCCGACCTTAGCACCAGAACTAGAGAAAGGAAGCCTAACACTGCTTGCTGTGAAACTCCAGAAGTGCCAACTTCACTATCCCGGTCCGAGTGTACCTGACTGCCATCCAGTAAAGGTACCTAAAAGAGACTTTGTGTGGTTGTACATTACTCCTGGATTCAGCGCGCAGCATCCCGCAGCTGCCTCACAACATCTTGCGCAGCTCCCGGCTCCGGGGACTCCCGCTCATCCTGTGGGGAGCGTTCCATCTCACTGTATAACATCCCCCGGAGACCCGAACAGCGCTGGTAAGGTTACCAGAACACCCGCAGGTGGCGTCACGAAGACAAATCACCCCCCACTGTTCCGCCATTCCCCTATTGATCTGGACCACCGGGCCTACACTACCGCAGGCGCGGTTCCGTGACAGGAGGAGAAGCAACGCCCGCTACGTGTACCCCCCGGCTACGGTGAGTCAGTACATGAAAATGTTTGTATGCAAACCAAAGTACCCATTTTTAATATATAGCAAAATAACAAGGTCACATAAACTAATAGTTAGCATTAGTGGTAAGCGAGCACTTCTGTGGCGCCCCTGTGGATCCAGTCGCCACAGAGGTACTGCAACTCTGTTAGGGTGTAGTATCCCTTTCTCAGGTAAGAGGGGCACAGACCAGTGGATGCACAACCAGGCCACGCACACTGATCCTGTCTGGAAGAGAAATCAGGGTAGTGAGGATGGGTGGAGAGGAAGTAGTTAGAGGGAGCACCTGGGAGGAGTGAAGTTAGGAAGCACACATGACAGGGTATAAATAGAGTGGGAAAGATCTAGAAAGCAGGAGAGACAGTTGAACAGCAGAAGAGGAGAGACAATTGAACAGCAGAGGAGAGTTTAACAGCAGAGAGAGAAAAGGAGAGTTAGGCTATGTGCACACAGGAAGGTTTAGTGAAGGTTTAGGAGCGGAACCGCCGGTCGGTTTCCATCAGGTTTATGCAAATTTATGTTAATCCAAAAGCGGCTTTTGGATCAACATAGAAACCTATGGAAACCGACACCCGGTGTGCACACACCGGCGGTTTCCACATGCTCATCCGTTGCTAACCCGCTGGGTCCCCAGCGGGTTAGCAAAGAATGTGCATGTCCTATAAACCGGCCGGTTCTGCAGCGGCTGCAAGCAGAATCATGTGCTGCTTCCAGCCGCTGCAGAACCGACGCCACTAACCCGCTGTGCACCGCCGCACACCCGACCGTCTTCCTGTCGGGTCCGCCCAGCCGCCGCCGCCCCTAACCCGCCCCCGTGTGCACATAGCCTAAAGCAGCTTTCACACTGGCGTTTTCATCAAAATGCGGCAGATGTGGCAGATTTACCGCATCTGCCACCTACGGCTGCACTTGCGGCACACTTGCAGCAAGCCCCATGCATTGTCCATGGGGCTTGCGGTAAGGTGCAGCAAGTGCGGTTTCGGCAGATGCGGCAGTTATGGACGTGAAAACAATACGCTGCTGACTGCGTTTTTTTTCGCGGCATCAACTGCCGCAACCGCACTTGCCGCACCTGCCACACCTTACCGCAACCCCCATAGACAATGCATGGGGCTTGCTGCAAGTATGCCACAAGTGCGGCAGATGCGTTTTTTTGTCCGAATCCACCGGATCCGGGCAAAAACGCCTATGTGAAAGGTGCCTAAAACAGCTAGAGTCGAGTTGGAGGGAAGCGAAATAATGAATGACTGTCACAGAAGGAAAAAAACTTGAGAGAAATGTTCAGAAGACTGGAGCTAGTGGGAGCTCATCCTGAGGCCAGACTGAGGAGCAGAGAAAGAGAACCAGGTGGCTCCAGGAGGAAGAGAGGGTCCCAGAGGCACAGACAGTGAGGATTCCACCCGTGGGGCTTGTATCCATTGTCAGGCGCAAGCCAGTGGAGCGACCAGGCAGCAGAGAGTGGCACCTGGCTGGACCCCAAGACTAGTGGAGAAGACAGACAAGGCTCAGCTAGCAACCCGGAGACTGTGGTACTTCCATGGTGACACAGTCAACAACCACCCACACCTGCTGAAAAGGTGTCAAAGTGAGCGTTAACGGGAGATACTGCAGATTGACCCTAAGAAACAACCCATAGCTACTGGCTCAGAGTTCTGTGTGGCAAGGTGCAAGGCAGGAGGGCGAAGTAAGCACAGTGTGAGACGACTGAGAAAGGAAAGAGGAGCGGTACTGGTTACGTGTCATCCTCCTACCCGGGAGTAGCAGGATCCCTGCCTCGAGAACCCAGTGCTCAGCGGGCTGTTACACAGTGACTGTGAGTAAAAGACCGGAAGATTGCAACCTGCTGTGTCTGTATACTTTCTTGACGTGTCATAAGCACCAGAAACATGATTACCAACTCACTCAGGTACCTTCTGCTACCCTGGGGGTCAGCCCTACCTGTAGAGGGCTTAACAACACTGTTGCCTCTCTACAATCGGCCCACAGGGGAACTGTCGTGCAGCGGTGGCCATCTATAGCCGCAACCTATGGGTGGCGTCACGTAAAAATAAGTATCCCCAAGTCCAGTCATTCCTGCCCAAATGAACCCACCATGCCACATGACCTTCCCTAAGAGAGAGAGAGCCACCCTCACCGAACTTTTAATGACACCACCAGGGTCACAGAGCCGGGTCTCGACCCCTGTGACTCCCATAAAGAAGCCTCAAAGTCCGGTTCCGAGCATCCTAAGGCCCTGGAGGGGTGTGTCACTACCATGCCCTGGTGCCTTGCATTATTTAACTAGCAGTTGGCCGCTCTGATGGGTGCGACTCGAGTACCCAAATATAATGGCAGTCATTGGGAAACTAGCATTTTTCCAGAAGATCTGTCAAAAAAATGCTTGAGTTTCCCATTATACTTGTGTATTTTTGACTGCACCCATCCTAGCATCCAACTGCTCATTACGAGTACAAAGCACCCGGGCATGGTAGTGCTTGCTTATCACAATATAAAAATGTTTTAAACTAAAAGAAGCCATTTTGTTTAATACAAATGCACAATTTGTAGGAAGGCACCATTACAAACACTTCTGTTGAAATTTAGTATTGATTAAAAAAATAGACTTACTGTCTCGACAATTTGAACAAGAGGAAAAGAAAGCCACCATACATCCACCTTCCCTAACGCTTGTGTATATGTTCCAACAATATTCTGGCAAACAATTGGGTCCCATATAATACACTGGGTAGATGTAAACTGTTGTTCATGCGTAAGTAGATCACACATAATGGTGTTATAATGTGATCTATATATATAGGAATGCTGGGAAAACAAAGGTCATGTCTTCTCAGCATTCCTCCATGTGTCCCTGGGGAGCCTGTGATGTTATTATAGGTTTCCATAGACTTCGGATGCTGAGTATAACAATCTTAGTGATGGCGCACTAATCCTTTCATGATCCTGTCACTTTAGAATAAGCTGTCACTGCACCAGCTTCATCCCCCTAATGGAAACACTCTTTGCAATCAATATTACACACAAAGGGTCACTTTGCACAATAAGTCAAAGCTACAAGCCCTATTGCAGCAGAAGACATGTCGATAAAGGTCCAGGGGAAGAGCAGTCTCTCTAAACCACCTATTTATGCCTACAAGCTATAAGGACTAAAGAACTGAATCTTGTACCTTAGGGCCTTAAGAGAGCCAATATACATTGTGTCTCATTTTTGAGAATTACTCTCTTTAATGTGACATTTCTAAGCACATTGGCAACATTATAGTGTTTACCCCCTGTTAGGGGGGCTTTCACATGAATTGCATGACATTGTTATATCACTCGATCCCTGTGGCCAATCTGTGCCAGCTTCACCCTCCCATCCATCAGACAAATCAGACATCAGGAGGAAATAAAAGAGCAGCCACAGCTCTCATTTCATCCAGATCTCTGATTTTCCAACAGAGGGGATTGTGAAGGTGGTGCTAATGTCCCCAGGGATTGCATGACATTGTTATCCAATCCCCAGGAGAACTGATGCCTGCAGTGTAGGTGAGTATATGGTTAGTTGAGTAGTGGCAACCTCTTTAAAGGTGTATTTTTCTCTGAAATGCTTTGGTGTTTCAAAGAACAAATAGTTTGAAGATCCATTTCTGCTCCAGGTGATTGACAGCTCTCTCCCCTGTCAAATCACCTAGAGCAGAGCAAAGAGAACCTGGGCTAGTCTCATCTCAACTATTGGACCTGACCAGATCTTGGAACGTTTGAGTCAGTTCAAAGTCAGGAAACTAAATTATTCCGTGTCATATCTGCCATCGCTGCAGAATATCACTCACCTGTGCCATAGCGCTGCTGCTAGCATCTAGATCAGACAGACGCGTTATAGATGAGGGGGTTCCTGATGAAGGAGCGTGGAAGCGCTCAGAAACGCGTTGAGATTAAAGGCACCATTTTCTTTATCCCATGGAGTTTGGTTCATCATTTGTGGTGTGCGCAGACCAGAGAACACCATCCATTATAGGATTCAAAAACTCCCCTTGGCCCATATGAAAATACCAATAACTACTTAAGATGCCTAATTGTTGGGGGCCTTGTTGGAGATTTTGCATTTGGCCCACAAGCTTCATGTTACACCACTGGTCAATACAAAGGACTAGCATATTCCTTCCAAGGACCCTACAAAAGGACTAGTGGACATTTCATCTGGAGAAAAAGTGATCTGACAGCTATGAAAGGATTCTTTACAGTTTGAGCAGTGGAGTGCCTGACTGCACAAGGTAATAATGGCAGACCCTATAATGGGTCAAGAAAGGTTGAAGATGATGGATATGTGCCTTTTTTCATTCTAAATAACTATTAAACAATGTAAATATGTATTATTCTTGTATTAGTATAACAGGTTTATTAAATTATCTGTGTTCTATGACATTATTGTGTGCATTATTCCCATTCTGTGACATCATTATATGCGATAATTCCTTCCTATTAGTTGCTTTTGGTTCAAGTTGCTTTGACAAACCCACAAAGCTGCAATCTTGCAATAAAGAAGGAGATGAGAGATCTTACCTGCAATCAGCACTGACTGGGCATTCACAGTAGAGTCTAGTTGGGATGCAATAGAAGCACAGATGTTGTATTGGAAGATTGCTCAGGTTTCTTTAACACCATCCAGGTAGAGCCAATTGTTATTTTTGTCCTTTCATTTTTTCCCTCTTCTTCCAAGTTCCATATGAGGACTTGCTTTTAGCAGCATGAGTTATAGTTTTCAAAAATGACAAAATTTGCAGAAAAATTTGAAAAAAAAAAAAAAAAAAAAGCCAAATGAGGAGAAATTTAAAAATAAATCAAATTTCCAACAGTGTTTTTTTCGGTTTTTGTCTGTATAACATTTAGTGTGCTGTAAAAACAACCTGACAACATAATTATGCCATACCAAACTGAATACAACCTAGGAGAAAAACAAAATGAGCAAATATCTTGAAGTAAGTAAATAAGAAAACAGTAGTCTAAGTAAATACATTGTCTCGTGTGGACTACTTTGCAGTCTCTGAATTGCTCAGTCACGTGTAGACTGCTCTGTGAATTGTTCTACAAGAGTTAAATGAAGTTAATTTCTTTTTGTCTTGTAAGAATTAACTTCTATGACTCTCCAGTAGTAGGTGTGCTGCTGTGTTGTGCTGCTGCTGTGTGCATCAGCTGATGTGGTTGATGACCACTCCCCCAGCCTTTAAGTAGTTCACACTATACAAAGACCGAGATCTGGGTGGATGCCAAGTGTGGCGCCCCGCAACGAGTGCGTCACAGAAGGTTATTGCAGCCAAAACTGCAGCAGCAATATTCTCTGACTCAGCAGTCACACAGTTAACTCAGAGATCCATACCCTACATGCATCACCTAGCATAGAGAGCCAATCAGGTCCTGGTGGGCGGAGTGTAGTGGTAGAGTGTAAGGAGAAGTTGTAACAGCAACGTAGGAGAAGGAAGCAAGATCATCAGCTCTGCAACCTAGGAGAGGGGGTTGCAAAGTTCCGTGCGGCCCCCTGGCCAATTCCCTGGCCCATCTCCCTGTCATCACCTCGGTTGAGCACCATTAATCCCGGTGCCTTACCAACCGAACTACGGGCATCAACATGCGGGTCCAAAAACATCCCATGCCCATCTACAGCCGGTTTTCTGGTACCGAAGCTAGCAGTAGTTCAGCTCTGCTATGCGAACCAGAGGAGTGGAGGGACCGCTTTACAGGAGCACCCCACCACCGCCACACACAGTCGTCTAGCCAGCGGTGTACCCACCAAAGGACCCAAAGCTCCCCAAAGCATCCGGAACGTATACCCCGGTACAGCCTCCTTGTACCCGATCTGGCATTCCTGGGCGACAAAGGCAACATACTTAGTTAGAATGGAGGAACACCACGGATCTCTGAGAAACACTGGTCATTGCTGAGTCCACCCAGTCCACTACCCTAAACTGTATACCATGTACTGCTTGCTGGTTACAGTAAAGAACCCGTTACAGAGTGTCCGTGCCTTCTTATGAACTGTCTATCCGCATGCTAATGTAACCGCAGCTGCCTCAGAACATCTTGTGCAGCTTCTGGCTCCGGGGATCACCGCTCAGCCTGTGGGGAGCATTCCATCTTGCTGCATTCCATCCCCCGGAGGCCCCGCAGCGCCGGTACAGTTACCGGAACTCTCATAGGTGGCGTCACGACAAATTAACCCCTAATCTGTTCCACTAACGACGTCTCTCTCTTTTGATCTGCACCACCGGGCCCCACTACCGGCAGGCGCGGTCCATCCGTGACAAGGAGGAAGAAGAAAACGCCTGTCCATCCGGAGTCCCGGCCACGGTGAGTCAGAAAATGGCATCACAAACAGGATACGAACAGGCCCGTTCCCTAATGGGTATAATGTGCTTAAAAGACTTTATTTCATCAAAATGGACTTTGTTCATCCCAAAAATAACTTTTCCCGCCTTTTCACCGTTGGGCCAAGATGGCGTCCAAGATGGTGATGCCCGCCATGAGGATCACCACGTGCAAGCCCAGGGGTGAGCCACCGCCCATCTTCGTGGGAGGGCCAAAGGCTAGGGCGCCAAAATCATTATCCGCCCTGATTGCTCGAAACAACCATGGGGCGGACCAAAGACTTTTTCCCACAATTGGACTACAAAAGCCCCCAAGGTAGTGGGAGTATCAGAGAGACTCTTCTTCACCAGCTATCAGATGGAATGGTTACCGGTTGAGACGGGTGTGGTTCCCTCTACAAGAATGGCCAGCTTGAGACTCCGAGACCTGATGCAACAAGTGGAAGCAGAGGCCAGAGCAGCCATAGGCCATCCCGGTCCGGGTCCTGTACTCACCATTGACGGCAGCCCCGACTTTTGGCAGGAGGCTCTGCAAGACCTCAGAGTGCGGCTAATGGAAACGGTTGAGTGGACAATCCGCAGTTGGAGCGCGAGCTTGGGCAGCAGACTACATCGTGCGATGCAGCAGAGCCGCTCGGGTGCAACCACTCCAGGACCGGATGATATCTCCAGTTTCACCGCCTCGCCACCATCCACTACCTGCCCTGCGTCCTCACCGGAGCCCATAGACTGTATCCTTCCAATGAGGCCCACAATCTACCCCGTTCAAGCGACTGAAGTCGCTGCCGAGCCGATTCCAGAGCCGGAGCTTTCAACTAGCTCCCCTGAAGAAGCCGATACTTACCTGGTTCCTACCACGGAACCCACAGCCAGTTTCTATACTACTGCAGAGACTGACTCCTGTTTCCCCCAAGAACCGGAGGCCTCCTCTGCAAATCCGGAGGTCTACCTGGTCACTGGGATGGAAACACCACTGCCAGCAGTAACAGATGAAGAGGCAAGCAGCCAGGAAGCCCTGCAGGACGACCCTGTGGAAGGATCCGCAGCACCACCACCCCGTTGTCCAGAAGTTCCCGTTCCAGCATCTCCAACAACCGAGCAGCCCGATGTGATCGTCGAGGGAGAGGATGATGATGACGACGACGAGACCTGCAGCATCGCTGAGGACCTCTACACCAGTTTCGCTTGGGGAGACATCGAGGAACCTCCGGCCGAGCAACCATCTCGGGTACACTGGTCGGGTGCGGTCGCAGCGCCTTCCCCTGTGCCGTTTAACTGGGTGCCCATACAGACTTCCCGCCAAGAACAAGCTTCTCAACAACCAGCACGTCACAGCTACATCCACACCCCATGCCGTCCGGACGAAGATATACGTCTGCGCCGCAAAGAGGACTGGCGAGCCCGTGAACGCGCCAACATGGAGGCCCGTGCCGCAGCTCGTCGCCAACCCCCGTTGCCAGCGGAGTTCCGCAAGGAAGGTAGAGTTACCACCTTCAATTTATCTACCGGGTGGGTGTTTGCGAGGGAGGAGGGTGTGTGTGGAGAAGTGTTTGTGGGGTGTCTAGAGGTAGAGTCCCATTTACCCCGAGGACATCCCGATCGTGACTTGTACAGAGGAGACATAATAACTTATGAACGCCATAGTTCCCCGCGTAAATGACTCTTTTGCTTGAACTTCATCAGTGACTCTGTTCCCGTTTAATCTCTGACTGTGTGACTTGGCGGCTACAGCCTGAACTCTTATTAAGGACAGCCGACTGCCCGCCGGGTCCGCGCAAAGTGTTAACCTGTTTATTTTACTTGAAACGTACTAAGTAAAATGTACCTGCTATTAAAAAAAGTGTAACTTTTATGCCTGTTATAAAATACAAAATCTCTCTGTAATGTTGGGTAGCGTGACACTTGATGACAAGTGTATTTCACCAAGGGGGAGTGTGGCGCCCCCATCGAGTGCGTCACAGGAGGATATTGCAGCCAAAAGTGCAGCAGAAATACTCTCTGACTCAGCAGTCACACAGTTAACTCAGAGATCCATACCCTACATGCATCACCTAGCATAGAGGGCCAATCAGGTCCTGGTGGGCGGAGTATAGTGGTAGAGTGTAAGGAGAAGTTGTAATAGCAACGTAGGAGAAGGAAGCAAGATCATCAGCTCTGCAACCTAGGAGAGGGGTTGCACAGTTCCGTGCGGCCCCCTGGCCAATTCCCTGGCTCATCTCCCTGTCATCACCTTGGTTGAGCACCATTAATCCCAGTGCCTTACCAACCGAACTACGGGCATCAACATGCGGGTCCAAAAACATCCCGTGCCCATCTACAGCCGGTTTTCTGGTACCGAAGCTAGCAGTAGTTCAGCTCTGCTATGCGAACCAGAGGAGTGGAGGGACCGCTTTACAGGAGCTCCCCACCACCGCCACACACAGTCGTCTAGCCAGCGGTGTACCCACCAAAGGACCCAAGGCTCCCCAAAGCATCCGGAACGTATACCCCGGATAGGGCATTCAAGCAGCCTCCTTGTACCCGATCTGGCATTCCTGGGCGACAAAGGCAACATACTTAGTTAGAATGGAGGAACACTGCAGATCTCTGAGAAAACATGGTCATTGCTGAGTCCACCCGGTCCACTACCCTAAACTGTATACCATGTACTGCTTGCTGGTTACAGTAAAGAACTCGTTACAGAGACTTACAGTGTCCGTGCCTTCTTATGAATTGTCTATCCGCATGCTAAGGTAACCGCAGCTGCCTCAGAACATCTTGTGCAGCTTCTGGCTCCGGGGATCACTGCTCAGCCTGTGGGGAGCGTTCCATCTTGCTGCATTCCATCCCCCGGAGGCCCCGCAGCGCCGGTACAGTTACCGGAACTCTCATAGGTGGCGTCACGACAAATTAACGACTAATCTGTTCCACTAACGACGTCTCTCTCTTTTGATCTGCACCATCGGGCCCCACTACCGGCAGGCAAGGTCCATCCGTGACAAGGAGGAAGAAGAAAACGCCTGTCCCTCCGGAGTCCCGGCCACGGTGAGTCACCAAGTGCTGTTCTGCTGGAGATTTCTTGTGTTGCTGCTGGGAGTTGCTGTACTTATTCCAATCCCTGGCTGGAGGTGAGGGGGTTATAGCCTAGGGCTGGTCAGTAGCAGGGCAATGTTGGCAGTCCAGAAATCCTCACCTTAAGAGGTACTTCTGGAATCAGGGTCGGCCAGAGACCCCCAGTCTAAGGGTCAGACTAGTTCCCCTTATTGCCTTTTGTCCATCACTGCCATCCTGCTACCTAACCCCTTTAGTCTGTTATAGCCACCCGTGACATTATCAGCGACCCACCATTTTTCTGAATCCCATATGGCCTCAGCACGAGCTTTTGCACTCCTGTTGTGGGAATTCTCTGAGGAGTTTTCTGATTTTCATAACTAGGTGGTGCAGCAGCTACAACAAGTTGTTGGATATCTGGCCATTGCTCATGCCCTTACCTTGCCATAACCCAATATATCTCTTCCTGACAGATGTTCAGGAGCGATACATAAATTCATAGTGTTCAGAGAGGTCTGTAAATTATTGGTCAGCAGAGAGAAGGCCTAGGCGTGGGGATTATACTCTCCCTTCTCACGGGGAATCCCCATGCCTAGGCCTTCTCTTTGCTGACTAACTCTTCATCTTTGCGGTCGGTAGACAAGTTTTTTATGGCTCTGGCTTTGGTGTATGGTGACCCTGATGGTGTCACCTTGGCTGACTCTAAAGTCCGTAAACTCAGGTAGGGAGCACGGCCGATTCAGGAGTATTGCTCTGAGTTCAGGAGATGGGCCACTGACACTCAGTGGATTGACCATGCACATAGGAGTCTGTTCTGTCTGGTTTTGTCAGTTAGGCTGCAAGACTCTACGACTCAGTGTTCTGCTCAAAAGTATTTGTAGGTGTGGCACCCCAGGGGTTAATGTGCCACAGTAACATCACACGGGTTCCCTCCCCACAACACCCTGACCTACACTAGCACCTCTGGGCCAGGAGGGGGAGCTCAACCAGCTCCCTTATATACTCCAGGTCAACAGGAAGTAGTTAGTCTAGTCTAGAGGAGAGCTCTAGAGGAGTTCAGTTCCTGGGAGAACTGAGAGAGGGAGATTGTGGTATAAAGAAGCTGCAACAGGCTTCTCCACAATCTGCTGCTCGATTCCAGGCCTAGCTAGGGTCTGAGGAGAGGAGAACTAAGGACAGGGAATCACATCTGGGAGCTTGAGTGTCATCACCACTCTCCCCAGAGAAGCGCACAGAACGGACACCGGATCTGACACTGTGACTGACACATACAGCACAGTGAATCCAGGAGTGCTGGAGTCTCTAGACCACCACAGTACCAGAGCAAAGCAACATGGCGGGGTCAGTAGTACACAGAAGACTCAAGTTGCCTAGCCAGTGGGAACCAGAAAGGAAAGAGAGAGTAAGAAAGTGCCAGCAGCTCAGTTAGAAGCAGCAGCGGGGACACACACACAGTGCAGCACGAGGAAGTTGAGGACCCGGCCAGGGTGGGAGCAACCCGGCCCCAGTACAGACTCCGTGGACTATAACCTGCAACAACATCGCAGTAAAGCTTTGGAAACTACAGAAACGTGAGTGTGTGTTCCTTAACCCGTCTTCACTATCAATCCCTTATCACATCCACCATAGACTATATAGACTATAACAACCACTGCTCCCAGGACCTTGCCTCTACCTACGGAGAGCAGCACCATCTAAACTGCCTAACATCACCCCGGAGGTTCTGCAGCAGCGGTGGTCCCATTACTGACCACACACCGTGGGTGGCGTCACGACAAACTATTATCCCCTGTAAATATCACCCTTTTAGTTGCCAGGGCCCGGGACACAGTCCGGACCAGGACCTCTGTGACATCCCCCGTAGCAACGCGGTACGTTACCGAGTACCCCCGTCCCAGTGGGCTCGACATAGGCTGCAATGCCCCTTGCTATCAGGTTGGTTGACCTGAACCCACCTTGCCCCTGGTGGTCTTTTATGCTGATGAGATTCCATGTGTGAGATTTGATGTACTTAAACAGTCGGGGAATGTAACTACTCATGTTAATCCGTCTGTGGTTCATCAGGTTGGGGGGTCTTGCTTCTGTTGTGGTTAAATTGATTACTTTATTAGGATCTGTCAACATCGCTCTAAACCCATTACTCAGCTGCTTGAAGTCCTTTGAGGATAAATTTCAAAAACATACTGATGTTTAGATTGTGAGCCCCAATGGAGACAGTGTAGCAAATGTATGTAAAGTGTTATGGAATTAATAGTGCTATATAAATGAATAAATATTATTATTATTATCGACCCAGTCACAGAGGAAGAAGTCTCCAGGCTCCTCTCTTCCTCTCGTCCCACCACATGCACCGCTGACCCGATCCCCTCACACCTACTCCAGTCTCTCTCTCCGGTGGTCCCCAGTCACCTAACCAAAATCTTCAATCTCTCCCTCTTTTCTGGCATCTTCCCCTCCTCCTTAAAACACTCGATCATTACTCCATAATTAAAGAAAACTTCTCTCCACCCATCCTGCACAAACAACTACAGACCAATCTCCAATCTCCACTTCATCTCTAAACTCCTGGAGCGCCTGGTCTACTCCCGCCTCACCTGTTACCCCTCCACTCACTCTCTTCTAGACCCATTAGAGTCTGGTTTCTGCCCCCTACATTCTACAGAAACTGTCCTCACCAAAGTGACCAATGACCTTCTGACAGCAAAACGTAATGGTGACCACTCTCTGCTTATTCTTCTAGATCTCCCTGCAGCCTTTGATACTGTTGACCACCATCTCCTACTCTCCATGCTACATTCCATTGGCATCAAGGACACGGCTCTCACCTGGTTCTCTTCTTATCTTTCTGACCGCTCTTTCACTGTATCATTTGCTGGCTCCATTTCCTCCCCTATTCCTCTCACTATTGGGGTTCCTCAGGGTTCAGTTCTTGGACCTCTTCTCTCTCTACACGGCCCTGATTCGACAGACCATCAGCAAATTTGGCTTTCAGTACCATCTTTATGCTGATAACTCACAACTATACACTTTTTCCCCTGACTTTACTCCTGCTCTAATAAAGAACACCAATGACTGTCTAACCACAATTTCCAATATTGTGCCCGCTTTATATCTGAAACTCAACCTTTTCAAAACTGAACTTCTTCTGCTCCCGCTCTCCACTAACCTCCCTAAATCTGGCAGCTCTCTCTCAGTGTGTGGAACCACGATAACACCTAGTCAGCAGGCTCGCTGTCTGGGTGTTATGTTTGACTCTGATCTTTCTTTCACCCCATATATACAATCTCTCGCCCACTATTGTCGCTTGTACCTAAAAAACATCTCTAGAATTCACCTCTTTCTCAACTTGGAAACCACAAAAACCCTCACTGTGGCCCTGATTCACTCCTGCCTTGACTATTGTAATTCTGTTTTGCCTTCGCCGCACTAGACTCTCCACTCTCCAGTCCATCCTTAATGCAGCAGCCAGGATCACCTATCTAGCTAACCATTACTCAGACGCTTGCGTTCTATGTCAGTCATTGCACTGGCTGCCTATACACTATAGGATTCAATTCAAATTGCTTGTTCTACCCCACAAAGCTCTTCACAGTGCAGCACCACCCTACCTTTCTACCCTCATCTCTGTCTATCACCCCACCTGTTCTCTTCACTCTGGAAGTGACTTTAGACTCACTTCTGCATTAATCCAAACCTCCCACTCCCGGCTCCAAGACTTCTCCTGAGCTGCACCAATTCTCTGGAAGGCTCTACCCCAAGAAATTAGGTCTATGCACAACTTACATAGTTTCAGGCGATCTCTAAAAACACATCTTTTTATGGCAGCCTATCATGGTCCCTAGTCAAAGTCATTTAGACATAGCCTATCCACTCCACCAGTCTCAAATACATCACTCATGCTGCTCCTATTTGTTCCCCATCTCCTCAAGTTGACTATTTCATCATTGTAAATAGGCACCTGTACTTTATGTCACCCCCACCTCATTGTTAGATTGTAAGCTCTTATGAGTAGGGCTGACATTATTTTGCTTTAATTTTTGTATTATGCTTTGTATTGTATTTTGTATTGTATTGTTTTTTTTTATTGTATTGTATTGTATTTTCTGATAACTGTTTCTTATGAATGTTCGAATATGAACCTCTGAATTGTGAAGCGCTGCGGAATATGTTGGCGCTATATAAATATAGATTATTATTATTATTATGTGCCTGAGTCCAACTGTCTCTGCAGTGTTAGTCAGGCCTGCTCCTATGTCTCCTGCAGAGGTGGTTAAGCACCTACCAGAGAATAGGGGTAAAACTCATCCTATACTTCAGGTTGAAGCTGGACCTAGGTGTTATCCTGGGAAGGGTGAAAGGAGGAGGGCGGTGATTTCCACTAAGTGTCCTGAGGGAAAAAGTCCTAAGGGACAGAGAAACGTCTCTGTTGTTTGCCCTCCTAAGAAAGTACCCTCTGTCAGTAACCGGATGAATGGGAATAAAAGTTTAGGTCCAGACCTCAGTGTGGATGATTTTGTTTGAGTGTTGTCCAAACACGTCAGGTGGAGATGTACAGCTGGGGCTCCTAGTTCTGGAGTTCTTGGTCCATTTTGGATATCAACCAACCCCGTGTTGTTCCAGCTCAAACTACCCCCAGGGCTAAATATCTGTAATATCTTCTGACACGCCCCTCCAGGGCCTTAGGATGCTCGGACCTCTGCTTTGAGGCTTCATCACGAGGATCACAGGGACCGAGACCCGGTTTCGTGACCCTGGCGGTGTCATTAAAAGTTTGGTGTGGGTGGCTCTATCTCTTGGGGATTGGAATCTGGCGTGGAGGGTTCATTCTGGGAAGGGATGACTGGACCTGGGGATACTTGTTAATTTTACGTGATGCCATGACGCCACCCGCAAGTTGCAGCTATAGATGGCCTCCGCTGCACAACAGTTCTCCTAGAGGCCGTTTATTGAGAGGCAGCAATGGACTTAAGCCCTCTACAGGTAGGGATGACCCCAATGGCAGCCAGAAGTACCAGAGTGAATTGTTAGTTGTGTTTCTGGTGCTGTTGACGCGTTAAGAAAGTTCACAGACACAGCAGGTTGCAGTCTTCAGATCTTTTACTCACAGTCTTTGTGCAACAGCCTGCTGATGTCTGAGTTCTCAGAGGCAGGGATCCAGCTACTCCCAGGTAGGAGGATGGTATATAACCGGCACCCCTTCTCTGTCCTTTCTCACCCTTTTTACACTGCGGTTGCTTCACCCGTCCCGCCTTGCACCTTGCCACACAGAGCTGTGAGCCAGTGACTGTGGGCTTTTCTTAGGGGTTAACCCGCAGTGTCTCCTCTTAGCCCTATGGTTGCCACCTTTTCAGCAGATGTGCACAGTTGTCGACTGCGTCACTGTGGAAGTACCACACAGGCTCCGGGTTGCTAGCTGACCCTGGTCTGTTTTCTCCACTAGTCTTGGGGCTCCCGGTGCCCCTGTTCTTCCGGCCTGGTCCCTCCATTTGCCTGTGCCTGACAAGGGATTTGAGCCCCAAGGGTGGATTGCTCACTTCCCGTTGCTTTAGGACTCCCTCTTCCTCCTGGAGCCACCTGGATGATGTTTCTGCTCCTACGTCTGGCCTTAGGACGAGCTCCCACTTGCTCCAGTCCTCTAGACACTTCTCAAGCATATTTGCTCTAGCTTCCCTCCAACTCAACCTTGGTGTTCAATGGCCTCTCCTCAGCTGTTCTGCCGCCTCTCCTCAGCTGGTTAACTCTCCTCTACTGTTCAACTGTCTCTCCTGTGTTCTAGATCTTTCCCACTCTATTTATACCTTTGTCACGTGTCCCACGTCATCTACATGTGTTTTTCCTGGCTTCACTCCTTCCCAGGTCCTCCCTCAAACTACTTTCTTCACCACCCATCCCAACTACAATGGCTCCTAGTGTGTGATCTGGGTGTCCCGACACCGGTCTGTGCCCTTCTTACCCGTGAGTGGGATACTACACCCTAACAGGGGTGCAGCATCTCTGTGGTGACTGGATCCGCAGGGGCACCACACTTCTACAGGTCATCACTCAGGAAATTTAGACCATTTCTGGACTGGCTAAATTTTGGGTCCAGAGGCCCCTCATAAAGGTGGGGTACTGTCACATGTGGACTGCTTCGCAGTCTCTGTGAATTGCTCTGTCAGGTGTAGAATGGAATTGCAAAAAAATGTGGAAAAAAAGCCAACGAGGAGACGTCTTTAAAAAATCTAATTTCCAACATTGTTTTTGTCATTATAACATTCAGTGCACTGTAAATATAACCTGAATGCTTACCAAACTGAATGCAACCTACAAGAAAAACAAAATGAGCAAATACCTTGCAGTATGTAAATGAGTAAATAGTAGATTTTAGTACATGTAACAACATTGTCACGTGTAGACTATTTTTCAGTCTCTGTAAATTGTTCTGTCACATTTAGACTGCTCTGTAGTCTCTGTGAATTGTTCTGCAGGAGTTAAATGAAGTTAATTTCCTCTTGTCTATTAGGGGTTAATTTCTGTTGCACTCCAGTAGTAGGTGAGCTGCTGTTGCTGCTGTGTGTGTCATCTGATGTGGTTGATGACCACTCTCCCAGCCTTTAAGTAGTTCCATTACCCATCAGCTGTTGTCACTGATAGAGTTCACTCTATGCAAAGACCATGATCTGTGTGGATTCCAAGTGCTGTTCTGCCATAGCTCTCTTGCTGTGTTGCTGCTGGAATTTGCTGTTCTTATTCCAATCCATGGGTGGAGCTGAAGGAGTTATAGCCTAGGGCTGGTCAGGAGCAAAGCAAAGATAGCAGTACAGACATCCTCACCTTTAGAAGTACCTCTGGGATCAGGGTCAGCCAAGGACTCCCAGTCTAAGGGTCAGACTAGTTTCCCTGATCGCCTTTTGCCCATCACTGCCATCCTGCTGCTTAACCCTTCAGTCTGTTATTACCACCTGTGACAAACATAGGGTACTTACTGTAGATGCCTCTATTTTGATCAAAAAAGTGTAAAAGCAATCCCAGTGTAACAAGGTGTACACAATTAGGATGGCCCTAACTCTTGTAGTTCACCTCTTTAAGTGCCAACAGGCCTCAAAATGGATGAGGCAGAGCAGTACCCAGGTCTGATCATTTAAACATCTGCCTGTGGAAAGCTTTATAAACTAAATGCACAAAAAGACTGAGTTATGCCCCTGTATAGGAAAAAAAAAGCAAAATCAAAGAAATGTGCTGGTCATACCCCATAGCAAAACAGCAACAAGACACAAGGTATTTACCATATAGTGCAGCAACAAGGTCTCTCCCAGTTAAACATTTCAAAGTAAACAGGAGTTTCTAGATTCAGCTGTTTAGAAGAGGCACCAATAAATATGTGTCGGACCCACAAGGGTCTGGGTACTGAGGTTTCGGGTGGTCGGGTGCAGGGATGTCATGGGTGGTCGGTGCCCAAGCCTTTACCCTTGGATGACAACAAAAAGGGGAATTTACAGGGATAAAAGTTAATAAATGAAAGTCGTGACGCCACCTGTAGGTCTGGTGATGGCACAGGCGCTGCTGGGACCTCCGAGGTGAGGGGCGGCAGCAAGGTGTTGTAGCTCTCTACAGGAAGAGCGGTGGCCCTGGGGCTGTAAGGTAATATGGTGGAGTAGGGCAGCACAGTCATTGTAGTGTGGGACTGGAATGAGGTAGCACAGTCTCTGCAGTGCGATGCAGGTAAATCACAGTTCATCAGTAAGAACACAGACACCTACTTGCTCTGCATGGGTGTTTACTCCAGTTACATTCAACTTGTACACAGTTCACAGGTGTTATGGCTGGGGTAGTGAACAAGGTGTCATAGGAGGAAGTGAGTCGGGCCGGCAGGGAAGGGGTTACTCGGATACCTGGACAGTGGCTTCTGTGGGGATCACGGCTGGTCTGGACACTCATGGCTGATGGGGATAATGATTGGGGAATTATACGTGACGCCACCTGTGGTGTCTGGTATGCGGCTACCAGCGTTGCAGCGCTGAGGTGATGGTGTTGCGCAGTAGAGGTAGTACAGCTCCGCACAGGTGGAGCTTTTCCTCAGCGCGGCGGGGTGGATGAGGGGAGTTGTAGTCCAAATCTATGTGGTGGTGCAGAGGCTTTCGGGCGACAGACTAAATGAAGCCAGAGATCAAATCAGCTCAAACAGTTCTTTTACTGGTACCTGATGATAAAGGTACAAAGACAGTCTGGCCTGCCGGGGTAGTATCCACAGATTTTAGGATTCACCACAGAGTCTGTCAGAGATGTCTCTCGATTATCTTTCTCGGTCTCTGTTCACAATGGCTCTCTGCCCTCCCACGCTGAAGTCTGGTTACTAGTTCCTAGGTCTGTTGCCTTAAGTCACTGTTACCTCTTGGTGTCTTGGACCTAGCTGCGGGACAGAGGTTAGGCTTCTTGGTGGGTGTCGTGGCTCCCTTATGAAGGCCCACAACATGCTGGTCTGCGGTTTGGGATAAATCTGTTTAAAACCGCCTCGGTTCCAGTTTACCGGTGTGACCTGGACACTCCAGACGGCTCTGACCAGACCTGGAGTGTCCCCTTCTCATCTGGGTCACCTCTGCCCCCTTAGAGGTGCCCTCTCTTTAGGACAGAAGGGTCCCCTGCCTCTGTCCGTTCTCTCTCCTGTCACCTTCTGACTAGTTGTCTCCTAACTGGCCCTCACGTCTCCAGCTCACCTAAGCACCACCCCCCGGGACCTACTGAAATACTGTCCCCTGTGCTAGGGAGTCTGTGGGTGGGTTTTGTGTACAGACTCTGTAGTTTCCCCCTCTCCACCCGTGACTACAGAGATACTACACCTTCTTTTTGGGGTGCAGTACCTCCCTGTGGCATCCTGCCAGAAAGGCGCCACATTCCCCCTTGGTTTAATACACTCGTCCTCGAGTGTCTAAGTGTACAACCAGACCGGGTATGAGCTTAATTTTTTTTTTTTTCATTACCCGGATTATGACTAAACATGAACATAACAAAAACAACAACAATATGATGTTTCTTCTTTTCTTCCCTTGCGGAAGGCACCATGCTTAAAATGCTTCAAACCAAACACGGTTATTCAGGTCTACATCGGCCCAATGGGGGCCGGGTATTGAGTCTCTGATTTCGTGTTCAATCAGGCTCCAGCACCAAAAGTTCACATGTAAGTCCATGTGAATCTTTTTATGGGTTTGTCAGGGGAATCACACAATTAACTATTTACATTTAGCACGAAACCAGAATCATCTTAATTGTTCAACACTTACTGATACGGATCGCATACCAGCCTTGGGGACCTGCATAGTGTTCGTATGAGATCACGTCACCCCGGTACAAATCCCGGTCCGGGTGGCCTTGCGGGAGGTGGGGCTCGACATCTCTCCTCCCCACGAATATCTCTGCATAGAGGCCTACTTCCTGGGCAAAGCTATACCTGGTACTCAGGTTGAAGGCTGATTGTCCCTTTCTTTTTGCGGTCCACAGGTAATGGTGGTTGGGTACAGGCAAAGGCGCAGGCCTGGCGGCTCTCCATTTCATTAGCCCACCATGCTTCCCGCCGCCTCTGCCGCTCTGCCTCGTCATCCTGGGCACACTGTGGCCTCCCGATGGGTTGCCAGGAGTGCAGGGTCGGGGCTGAAGCTTGGCTTTCAAATCACCTCATCTCCATTCCAACCCGGGATGTTGGTTGCTCCAGGTGATCGGCCCAACATAGATAGCTCGCGAGGCCCGAATGCCTCTGTGCCGCCGACTGGTTCTTCGTCTCAATCCTACTCCCCGGAACTCGCCGGGTTGGTAGAGCTTTCTTCATCAAACTCCTCTACAATCACTTGGGGCTCCTCTGAGTGTAGGATCGGCATCTCAAGCTCAGCAGCTTCTTCTCTGGGCTCCATGCTTGCTGGACACCCCGGATCGGCACCTTCCTCCTCGTCAGGCTTCATGTCAGCCTGACCATTATCAGGGCCGCGGTCCTCCTGACTGGGTAGCAGGTCGTTGCCCTCTATGGTTGCTGTCTTGGTGGTGGTGGTCGAATCCGGCTCTATGGAGGCGTTGTCATCTCTGTTTCCGGGTGCTCAGTCTCTGGTTCCACCGACACCGGTGGGTTTTGTGTGCAGACTCTGTAGTTTACCCCTCTCCACCTATGACTACGAAGATACTACACCTTCTTTATGGGGTGCAGTACCTCCCTGTGGCATCCCGCCAGAGGGGCGTCACAGAAGTAATGTCTCTCTGAGGCACCAATGATGTCCCTTCCTTTCTCTTCCACTGTCCTACCTCTGCGCTCTCCTTCTCCCTTGCGCTGCCCTGCACGAATGCCACTTGTTGAACCAAGCCCGTCGGGTGATATGGGAACCCTCTTTCTCTCCAAAGGGAACCCAAAACAGTTTAGTGCTTCTGGTGGAGACCGTGCGTAGGTCAGGCTGTTGGATCATACTCCTATGAAGACATTGACCACGCCAGTAATTTGCGGTTCAGGGATGGACCTCTGCACTACATCCGAGCCGGTACCCCGCTTCGGACTGGGCCAGGGCATTAAGTTACCCTCTGTCTACCCCTCTCTGTGTGGGCTGCCTTCCTTCACAGGCCCCTTCCCTTGCAGCTCCTGCTCCTTCTCTCTCCTCCTACGTTCTGATTTCAAACTGTGCTTCTGAGTCGGTCCACAGGGTAGGGGGGTACTCTGATACCAGGACAGGTTGCTACCTCGGTGGGGGATCACGGCTGGTCGGTTCCCGGTTCCGTGCCCTGGACCCTCAATGGCGGGGATGGTGGGGAATGATGATGATGGATGGGGAAATGGTAACGTGACGCCACATGTGGTACCTGGCAACGTGGATACCAGTGCTGCGGCCGGCCGCTGAGGTGATGGAGGTGCAGCTCAGAGTAGTACAGCTCCCCACAGGTAGAGCTTTACCTTAGGGCAGCCGGGTGGATGAGGGGAGTACTAGTGGCGGTTCTGCGGTGAACGCTGCAGGCTGCGGCAGTGAAGTAGGCACACACAATAGTCTCTGTTTCTGTACCTTTTTACTGATGTCCGGTAACAGGTACGGTCCAGAAGAGTAACAAGGTTCTCAGTGCAATTTGGGACTTTCACCTTAGAGAATTGTGAGGTCCCCTCTGTCACTGTGTGCGGTGGTTGGTGTAAGCTCGGCCTGTAACTGACTTGCCGCTCTTTCTCCCTTTCAGGGTACTACTCCATAACCAACAATGAGGACCTTGATGTGGGATCCCTATTCTCCTCTTGGGCCCCTGGTCCTATGCTTGGTCAGGTGTTGGTGTCTCATTTGCTGTAGCTTCAGGGGAACTAGATCCTCCTGGTCTGTCCTGAATTTCTCTGCTACTATAGGTTACTAGCAGAATAAGACTCCGGTGTCCGGGTGGGCAAAAGGGAAACCTGGTATGTTCCCTTCTTCCTTTCTCCTACTTCCTCCACTGGCCTCCGACCCTCT
The DNA here is from genome assembly GCA_033576535.1 of Allobates femoralis. NCBI lineage: Eukaryota > Metazoa > Chordata > Amphibia > Anura > Aromobatidae > Allobates > Allobates femoralis. The sequence goes on from JARQOC010000007.1 coordinate 44,080,548, forward strand.
CCCTAGGATGCTGCACAGCTGGTCAGTGTCCCCTAGTTCTGAGCCTGGCTTGGTCCCAGCAACCAGTTCCTTCTCCTTGGCTGTCTAACTGGAACTAACTTCTCCCTTCACTGCTCAGGGCAGACTAACTGACTCCTCCCCTCAGGCCTGGATCCTTTTAGGGGAACTTGCTTAAGGCAGCAAGTAGAGCTCCCCCTACAGGTCTGGGGTGGAAGGTGTTGTGTGCTGTGTGTACCAAGGTGTATGTCTCTCCTTCCAGCGGTGGGTCCTGTGGCAATCCCCAGCAGGGGTGCCACATTCCCCCCTAGTTATGTTCAGTCCTCCAGACTGAAACATTTTTTTTTTTAAATGTGAAAAACGGGTAACCAGTCCATATAGCGCTAGTACATCCGTTGCAGGCAGCTTAAAGTATTTTTGCCACCACCAGTCCTGTGGCTAAGGTCCATTTTATTTTTAAGATTAGAAAAAGTTAAAAAATCCAATGGGTAAAGTCTCTGTAGGCTTAAAAGTTCAAAGTTACATAACAAACAAACACTCCGGGTGCCTCGGCGTAGGAGTCCTAGGTACTGCAGGGGCCTCTAACGGGTCATAAGCGCTGTAGGCCTCCTGGCCCTGGGGTCAACCTATTGACCAAGATTTTGCTCTCCCTAGACAGCTCCTTACGCCAGCTCCTCTCACCCCTCTTGATGTTGTGTACCTGGTTTGGGTTGTTTTAGCCTATTCTTCACCCTTTTCTGCACACTAGCATTACCAACATATATTCATTTTAAACATATTTACATTTTCCACATTTTACAATTTATTCTCTGTATCTAAGTGATGGCTGACCAAAATTACTACGGGTTGACCTGCGAAGCACTGGTGTGTCACTAGTGTCTGTACCTGTTGCGGTGTATGTACTGTCTCTCAGTCTATTAGATCTACGTGTTCCTGTAATACCATAGTATTGGCGTAGTCACTCTAGTGGACTGGCAGGTTCACCGATTGCAGGGATCTCTGGTTCTGGTACAACAGGTGCTTCTTCTGCTCTTGGTGCTTCTGGTGATTGTGGGAATGTTAACATTGGTATTAGGTATGCACCTTCTATTTGGGGCCAATCTGCAGGTAATTCTCCAATGAGTGTCTGGACTGTCTTCGGCTCCTCTTCTTTGGTTTCTGGACAAGGTACATCTTTTTCTGATTGCAGTGGTTGAGGGCACTTCTTTAAATGATCTCTTGACACTGTTACTGTTGTTTCTCCATTGTCTTTGCTGATTAGACAGGTTTTCTGATTGTCAAAATTTGATGGTAATATAGTGTAGGGTTCTGCTTCCCATTGATCATCTAATTTGTGCAGTCTTCTCTTCCTTTTCAAAACCAATTCAAGTGGTGTTAAGGGTGTTCCTTGTGCATTTTTGTTAAAATTAGTTTCTTGTTTTTCTCTGAATTTTGCAAGACTTCTCTCAACACATTCCTGTATTTTCTTATACTGTTCTGTTCTTCTGGTATCCCAATCTGCATCTGAGGTGTCTTCTTCAGGAACTACAATGCCCATTTCAAAGTGTACTGGCAATTTTCCTGGTCTTGCCCTCATGAGATATGCAGGGGTACAATTTGTTGACTCACTGGGATGTTGTTGTAGATGTCAACAAGGTCTGGTAACTTCTCTGGCCATCTATTTCGCTCTTCTAAGGGCAGAGTTTTCAACAATTCTATTACCACGTGATTCATCTTTTCGCACATTCTGTTGGTTTGGGGATGGTAAGGCGTGGTACGAATTTTCTTGCATCTGTATAAGTTACAGAACTCTTGAAATACTTCCGCTTCAAAGGCAGGACCTTGGTCTGTCAATACCTGTTCTGGACACCCGTGTGGTCTCCAGAAATAGGCTTGTAAGTGTCGAGCCTCAGGCTTTGGGGTACTCAGATATCAGGCTCCAAGGGGTTAACGTTGCTGTGTCACGGGGAGTGGTGGCCGCGCCTGATCCCGTGTCCTGGGTGACACTTCAAAAAGGGGTGATATTTACAGGGGATTCTATGTACAGTTCTCGTGACGCCACCTGTAGTTTCTGGTGATGGGTCACCAACGCCGCCACAGTCTGCCGAAGGTAGATGGTAATGCAGCTAGTTGGTAAAGTCCTCTACAGGTAGGGCTGGACCTCCGGGGCAGCGATGAGAAAAGGGACAGCTTGGAGTGGAGCTGTAGGTTGGGATGGGGAGTGATGGAGCAGTCTATGAGGGCACCGGGACCGGAGAGGAATGACACACGCACACGCAGAAGTCTCGTTTACCTTTTACTGGTAGTACGCAGATGAAGATGTCCAGGGCACTGATAGGTGACCAGGTGCACAGTGGGTCCCCACAGCAAGTGGTAATAAGGCATCCTCTGTTTCTCTTTGGTAATTGAAGCCCAGCCTGCATGCAGCCAGACAGGCCTCCTCTCTCTTCCTGTCTCTTCTTTCTGCTCTCTCCTCCTGTGCAGTCCACGGGCTACCCTCTCTGATCACTGTGGTGGAACACTGCTGTATCTGGCTCCCTCTCTCTGACCCACAGGGGGACTGGGTGGCTGAAGCCTCCACAGTGTGACGGGGTTTTCTGTGGTCCTGGAGTATCCCACAGGTGCGCATCCCCGATGTCCGGTACGTCTTTGGGTGAACTTCCACTAGTTCCTCACTCCCTTTGTGCTGTCTGCTCCTAGCCTTCTATCCCCACTCAGGATTGCGGGACATCAGAAGGGCCACTCCGGGTCACTGGCTCGGGCCTAACCGTGGCACCGACCACCAGGACGTCTTCGCAGCTCTCCTAGCGTCTGCACACTCTAACTCCTCCCCCAGCAGCAGTATTTATAGGGGATCTTGCCTAAGGTCAGTAAGTTGAGCTCCCCCTACTGTACCGGGGTGAAAGATGTTGCATGTAGTAGGCACCTGCTGTGGAAACCCAGATGTGCATTAGGGAAGTCTGTGACTACCTGCGTGAGCAGGGCGCCACATACCCCCCTATATAATTTCAGTACTCCAGGACTGAGCATTTTTTTGTTTAAACAAAAGGAATAACGATTTTTAATAACATATTTACAAAGTCTCAAAATATACAAATTTACAAAAACCACTGAAAAATATTGGAAAAATAGGAAAACAGGTAAGTCCATACTGTGCTAGTCCATTCACCGCAGGCTTTTGAAGAAGAGAAGAGTTTGTTGCTACATCAGGTATTCCTTCCTACGTACCAATTCCGCCAGTCTTAGGGACTCGGATGTCCTACTCCTGGGGGTTGGCCGTCGGACCCAGGAATCTCGGGTTTAAAGGACATACTATTGCGAGGTGGCCTGGTTTGTTGCAGCGTAGGCAGATGGGTTGTCCTGAAGAATCCGTATGGTCGCTGGCTCTGCGTTGGAATGGTGCGTTGGTCCCCTGAACGGGCGAATTGTTGGTCCCCACCACGGGCGACTTCGGCTTCCTCCTCATCCACGGGATATCCTCAGGGCAATCAGCTATCTGGATCTTGCTTGGTGGTTGTGCCCCTGGCCTGGCTTGCAAGTGTTTTAGCACATAGTCCATATTTTTGGTTAGCTGTAGCACCTGGTTACTTAGGTCATCATCAGGGTTGGGTTCCACAGACAGCTTTCCCTACTGCTTTTGCAGGGCCTTTGGGGAAAGGTTCAAATGGGAGAGGTGTTAACTTGCCAGGATTGGGCTGCCTGCTCTGCAGGTACTGGGTGTCCTAGCACAGTTATAGCTCGGAATTTTAAATCATTAAAGATCACATCAGGATGATCTAAAACCCACATGTGTACCTGCTGGCAATGGTAGTCTGACCTCAATCCATCCATAAACTGTTCCGCAAGCATTTTATCGTCCTCTAGCATACTTGCCGAGAACAGCATCCTCAGTTCAGACCATGTGCAATTTTCAAAAACAGCTTTGAGCTTGTCAAATACTTTTGTTACAGAGTCTCTGTCAGCATCACTTCAAGACTCGACTTCCAGCTGCGCTGTGCCTGTTAATTGTCCCAGCACAAAGGCGGTTCGCTGCTTTTCCGTCATTGCATACATGTCCAGCACTGCACACATCTTTTATTTAAAGGCTGCTAAGGTACCGACCGGGCTTACCTTCATAGGTAGGCAACCATTTTGCGCCCAGTATGTACGGCAAGGCTATCAGCATTATCGGGGCCACTGTTCCGGGCGCTGCGGCTCCCACACCAGCTGCGGGACCGACTGGTGCTGCGTTCCGAATATCCCTTTTGTTAGGGATCTGTGCATCATCTGCTCACTCATGGTGGTGCCCCCCTAGTTAACAGGCCAGCCGGTGAGGTAAACTTTTTCCGGTAGTCGGCGGTCCTACAGGGGAGAGGAGCACCTCGGGTCATTTCGGAACTAGACGCTGCACTTCGTTGATCTTTGGCAGAGCAGAGGGGTGGGGCTTATCTTCGTGCTCTTTTTCGCCCGCTCTGTGATGCAGTTAATTTCTGTGATGGAATAATGGCGGCTCGATTTTACAGTTCACAAAACAGTCAAAGTCTAATTTAAGCACACAGTACCCAGTTTTACCAGACACGGGATCCTGTTTGTGACGCCAGAAATGAGTCAGTCGACAGGGTAGGGGGATACTTGGATACAGGGACAGGTTGTTACCTCGGTGGGGGATCACGGCTGGTCAGTTCCCAGTTCCGTGCCCTGGACCCTCCATGGCGGGATGGTGGGGAATGATGATGATGGATGGGGAAATGGTAACGTGATGCCACATGTGGTACCTGGTAACCAGGATACCTGTGCTGCGGCCGGTCACTGAGGTAATGGAGGTGCAGCTCAGAGTAGTATAGCTCCCCACAGGTGAAGCTTTACCTCAGGGCAGCGGGGTGGAAGAGGGGAGTAGTAGTGGCGGTTCTGCGGTGAATGCTGCAGGCTGCGGCGGTGAAGTAGGCACACACACAATAGTCTCTGTTTCTGTACCTTTTTACTGATGTCCGGTAACAGGTACGATCCAGAGGAGTAACCAGGTTCTCGGTGCAATTTGGTACTTTCACCTTAGAGAGTTGTGAGGCCCCCTCTGTCACTGTGTGCGGTGGTTGGGGTAAGCTCGCCTGTAACTGACTTGCCGCTCTTTCTCCCTTTCAGGGTACTACTCCATAACCGACAATGAGGACCTTGATGTGGGATCCCTATTCGCCTCTTGGGCCCCTGGTCCTATGCTTGGTCAGGTTTTGGTGTCTCACTTGCTGTAGCTTCAGCGGAACTAGATCCTCCTGGTCTGTCCTGGCTTTCTCTGCTACAATAGATTACTAGCAGAATCGGACTCCGGTGTCCGGGGTTGGCTAAAGGGAAACCTGGTATGTTCCCTTCTTCCTTTCTCCTACTTCCACTGGACTCCGACCCTCTCCCTAGGATGCTGCCCGTGTGGTCAGTGTCCCCTGATTCTGGGCCAGGCTTGGTCCCAGCAACCAGTTCCTTCTCCTTTGCTGTCTAATTGGAACTAAATGCTCCCTTCATTGCTCAGGGCAGACTAACTGGCTCCTCCCCTCAGGCCTGGATCCTTATAGGGGAACTTGCTTAAGGCAGCAAGTAGAGCTCCCCCTCCAGGTCTGGGGTGGAAGGTGTTGTGTGCTCTGTGCACCAAGGTGTATGTCTCTCCTTGCACCTGTGGGTCCTGTGGCAATAACCAGCAGGGGTGACACACTTCTACCGCTCTGCCCACACTCCTCCCACCGGGACTGGGTCTTCACAAACATCAGGTTAACCCTTTAGTCCCCTGCTCTAAGTGTGTGAATGCAGATTGGGAGCCTCAGACTTACATTACCTCCCACTATAACAGGAATACTGCACTCTCTGACTTGGGTGCAGTACCCCTCTATAGCGCGCTGACTAGTGGGGCGCTACATACAGTCGTGGCCAAAAGTATTGACACCCCTGCAATTCTGTCAGATAATACTCAGTTTCTTCCTGAAAATGATTGCAATCACAAATTCTTTTGTATTATTACTGTATATACTCGTGTATACGCCGACCCGTGTATAAGCCGACCCCCCTACTTTTGCCCCCAAAAACTGGGTAAACTTATTGACTCGCGTATAAGCCAAGGGTGCACTCAGCACAGGTATACAGTGCTCAGCAGTGTGGTATACAGCCTTCAGCACAGGGAAAAACAAAGTGCCAGCACTGCCAGAAAAAATATAAAGATTGTGTAAATACACATATTGTTTCCACACTGTAAAAATGAGACATTTCGCAAAAGATTAAGACATCTTTTGAGCCACTCTGCCGCAACAAGGCATATCTCAGATAGATACCTTCAGCACAGGTATACAGCCCCCAGCAGTGTGGTATACAGCCTTCAGCACAGGTATACAGCCCCCAGCAGTGTGGTACACAGCCCTCAGCACAGGTATACAGCCCCCAGCAGTGTGGTATACAGCCCTCAGCACAGGTATACAGCCCCCAGCAGAGTGGTATACAGCCCTCAGCACAGGTATACAGCCCTCAGCACAGTGTATACAGCCCTCAGCACAGGTATACAGCCCTCAGCATAATGTAAACAGCCCCGAGCACAGTGTATACAATACAGCCCTCAGCACAGTCTATACAGCCCTCAGCATAGTGTATACAGCCCCGAGCACAGTGTATACAATACAGCCCTCAGCACAGTGTACACAGCCCTCAGCACAGTGTATACAGCTCCCAGCACAGTGTATACAGCTCCCAGCACAGTGTATACAGCCCTCAGCACAGTGTATACAGCTCCCAGCACATTGTATACAGCTCCCAGCACAGTGTATACAGGCTCCCCCTCACAGTATGGTGCCCCCCTCACAGTATGGCGGCCCCCCTCACAGTATGGCGCCCCCCTTCACAGTATGGCACCCCCCCCCTCACAGTATGGTGCCCCCCCCATGCTGCCGCTGCTCACTGTATGATAAATACAGTGTTATTAGCTCTCACCCGCGGATTGCTCCTGGCTGTGCATCTTCCCTCCTTCCTGCTTGTCCTGTGACCGGGGCTCACCGCGATGACGTCACCAGCCGGTCACATGACACGCAGGGAGGATGCACTGATCCAGGGGCAATCCGCGGGTGAGAGCTAATAACACTGTATTTATTGTACAGTGAGCAGCGGCAGCATGGGGAGGCCTTACTGTGGCGGGGGGCGCCATACTGTGATGGGGAGCCTGTAATGCGATATGCACTGCTCCCCCCGCAGATGGGCGGGGGATGCAGTGCATATCATGAATAAGTTATGAGCGGCTCCACGTGACGAGCCGCTTATATTACAGCCTTCCCCCACCTCCTCCAGCCTCCTCCTACCTCCTCCTGCTTTTGGACACAGCCCCCATTTCACACAAAAGTATATGACTCGTGTATAAGCCGAGGGGGGGAGTTTTCAGCCCAATTTTTGGGCTGAAAAAGTCGGCTTATACACGAGTATATACGGTATCTTCATTTAATTTGCCTTTAATGAAAAAACCCAAAAAGAATTGTTCTAAAGCCAAATTGGATATAATTCCACACCAAACATGAAAAAGGGGGACAAAAGTATTGGCACTGTTAGAAAAATCATGTGATGCTTCTCTAATTTGTGTAATTAACAGCACCTGTAACTTACCTGTGGCACCCAACAGGTGTTGGCAATAACTAAATCACACTTGCAGCCAGTTGACATGGATTAAAGTTGACTCAACCTCTGTCCTGTGTCCTTGTTTCTACCACATTGAGCAAGGAGAAAAGAAAGAAGACCAAAGAACTGTCTGAGGACTTGAGAAACCAAATTTTGAGGAAGCATGGGCAATCTCAAGGCTACAAGTCCATCTCCAAAGACCTGAATATTCCTGTGTCTACCGTGCGCAGTGTCATCAAGAAGTTTAAAGCCCATGGCACTGTGGCTAACCTCCCTAGATGTGGACGGAAAAGAAAAATTGACAAGAGATTTTAACGCAAGATTGTGCGGATGGTGGATAAAGAACCTCGACTAACATCCAAACAAGTTCAAGCTGCTCTGCAGTCCGAGGGTACAACAGTGTCAACCCATACTATCTGTCGGCGTCTGAATGAAAAGGGACTGTATGGTATGACATCCATGTGCATGGACGTTTCAAAGCAGTCCGTGTGTCCGCAAAAAAACTGACTTGTCGCTGTGGGAGCACACGGACACGCATGTGCTCCACACAGAGACACGGTCAGTGCGGAAACACGGAAGTGTGAATTTTGCCCATAGGGAAATATGTGTCCCCATATGTCCGTGTCTCTGGCATGTGTCGGCACGGACCGCACATGTGTCGGAGGCACGGATGTGTGAAACCGGCCTTAGAAGACGTCAAGCAGTGTCCTCAGCTCAGAATAGGCAGCAATCAATGCAACCCAGGTACACCCAATTACTGTTCAGAGATTAGTATCCAAAAGTGGTCTTCTTAGGCCGGGTTCACATCACGATTTTCAGTGATCCGAGTGTATCCATTTCAAAACGGTGTGAGGCACCGCCGGCATGATCTTCATGGCCGGGGTACATCACATGTAGGATCAGAGGATGATCCTGTGCACACTGGCCGGTTTTCCTGTGATGGTAATACTGTGTGAACCAACCTGAACACAATGAGTTCATGAGCCTAATGAGCGGCAGTGAGAGTGAGAGGAGTCCATGAGGAATAGGATGTGAGGAGTGAGTGCTGACAACCCGGAACACAGGGAGTTAACCTGAGCTGTGTGGAAGCTGATGATTAGCAGCTGATGGGGTGTGTCCATGTGGGAGTGGCTGGCACGATAAGAGCCGGCCACCTGACTGAATGAGAGATTACCGACCAGAGATTACCAACCAGAGATTACCAGCCTGTGATTGAGATGGAAGCTGAGACCAGCCCAGTGCAGAGCAGTCCAGAGGCTGTGTGAATGAAGGGAGCATGCTAGCTCCATGCCGGTGCCAAGATCCGTGGTTGTGATAGCACCTGGTGGGGAAGCCGTGGCTGAACCCGGTGGATACTGGTCCGGGCGTGGGGTGAAACACGTCCGGGAAAGGAGCCCGTGGGGGACGCTTGGTGGACCCGTATCCAGGTAGCGAGACCCAGATCCGTGCCCGGTAAGACAGCGGTTCCCGTGTAACGGAGAGAGCTGTGTGTGATTAATGCCAGGCGGGCATAACCGCTATTGGGTCCGACTAGTAAAGGACCCGTTGATATGTGTATGAGGGCTTAGGCAATGGCCCTGAATGTGAGATGATGGCCTAGATGTAAGAGCCATGTATAACGATGTGGGAAGAGAGAGACCCAGCAAGTATGGATGATGTTGGAGGCGTTCCGTCCTTGGGACGAGAGGGAGGCTTGCCCTGCTGCTTGCAGAGGGTACCCGTCCCTCAACCACGACCTCTAATGGGGTGAGTGTGCCTGTGGTGCCAGAGACAGGGGTAATAGGGCTCCTAGTAGGTATCGGATGTGGTTCCCGTGTACTATGGTTTGCCAATCCCTGTAATGGGCCATGGAGGGGCCACAGTCCATGGATGTGGGCTGTGAGCAGGTGTGTGATCCATGGACGCTGGAATGATGGATCACATACGGTGTGTAAGGTCCCGGTCAGGCAGGATTCCTGACTACGGGTGAGTGTTGAGTCATCATGCTGGGGGACTAAAGCCAGGCGGCAGGTACCGCCATTGGGACCCACAGGGCCCGTTGAGGCGTATGTAACGAAGGTCAGAAGCAGGGGTTAGAAGGGCTCCCGTACTGGGTAACGCGGGGTTAGGCCTGAGGCCGCAGCCACGGGTTACTAGGGTTTGCCAATCCCTGTTATGAACCCGGAAGGGTCATCATCGAAGTATATCAAATGTATTTATTATAAAGGTACTGTAAGATGTGTAAGTAGGCCGGAGGCCGTAGCCACCACGGGAGCTGTTAGTAGAGCTCCAATGGGGACAGAGAGTCATGGTTACAGGTCCCGGGTTACTATAAATCGTTATGTGCAATATAAGTGTTGTGATGTTAAATGTAAATGTATGGTGTTTATGTAAAGTGTTGTTAATCAATGTGATATGTGTGAAACATGCTACCCGGGTTATGTGATTATTATGTGAAAATAAACGGGTAGACATTGGTTAACTTAAAAAACACGTGTTCTTGTCGTTTTGCAAGCGGGTTCCCCGGTTGCTACCTCACATATGGTGGAGAATGCGGGCAAGGTTGCCCGGTGAGGAATGCACCCCAGTTACAAAGGGGGGTTGGTACAGCCGAGGGCTGTGGTGCCGGAGCACCTTATATGGACAATTCTGTTGATGCACTTTATATGGACTTGGTTGCTATGGGCGACCGCACGACGCACCCTAGCCTCTTGCCGGTGACCTGGCGAGGTCACGAAGACGTCGTACTCAAAGTATCGGGCGGCCCTAGGGGTCCCGAAGTCAAAGTCGGCGTGATCAAGGTTCCGGTGGCCCGAGGGGTCACGAAGTTGCCAAGACAACGCCACATCCGGATTCTATGAACTGTGTTTGCCCCTGCTGGTTTAAGCAAGGAGGGGGGAGGTTGGACAGGAGTCACAGGTATACAAACCGGGAGCGGTGCCACAAGGTGTTGTGTGGTGGCCCGGCTCCTATGGCAGTGTGTTCATCCCCCACTGGTCTGAACAAGGAGGGGGGAGGTTAGGACACGGTTTACCGGTGTCCTAGGTGTACAAGCCGGCAGTGTGTGTGATCCTTATTCACAAGCCAGGAGCGACGCTGTCACCCGACTTGTCAGGGCCGTGTGTTTAACCCCTACCCACGGGTGTAAACAAGGAGGGGGGTATGTGAGGCACCGCCGGCATGATCTTCATGGCCGGGGTACATCACATGTAGGATCAGAGGATGATCCTGTGCACACTGGCCGGTTTTCCTGTGATGGTAATACTGTGTGAACCAACCTGAACACAATGAGTTCATGAGCCTAATGAGCGGCAGTGAGAGTGAGAGGAGTCCATGAGGAATAGGATGTGAGGAGTGAGTGCTGACAACCCGGAACACAGGGAGTTAACCTGAGCTGTGTGGAAGCTGATGATTAGCAGCTGATGGGGTGTGTCCATGTGGGAGTGGCTGGCACGATAAGAGCCGGCCACCTGACTGAATGAGAGATTACCGACCAGAGATTACCAACCAGAGATTACCAGCCTGTGATTGAGATGGAAGCTGAGACCAGCCCAGTGCAGAGCAGTCCAGAGGCTGTGTGAATGAAGGGAGCATGCTAGCTCCATGCCGGTGCCAAGATCCGTGGTTGTGATAGCACCTGGTGGGGAAGCCGTGGCTGAACCCGGTGGATACTGGTCTGGGCGTGGGGTGAAACACGTCCGGGAAAGGAGCCCGTGGGGGACGCTTGGTGGACCCGTATCCAGGTAGCGAGACCCAGATCCGTGCCCGGTAAGACAGCGGTTCCCGTGTAACGGAGAGAGCTGTGTGTGATTAATGCCAGGCGGGCATAACCGCTATTGGGTCCGACTAGTAAAGGACCCGTTGATATGTGTATGAGGGCTTAGGCAATGGCCCTGAATGTGAGATGATGGCCTAGATGTAAGAGCCATGTATAACGATGTGGGAAGAGAGAGACCCAGCAAGTATGGATGATGTTGGAGGCGTTCCGTCCTTGGGACGAGAGGGAGGCTTGCCCTGCTGCTTGCAGAGGGTACCCGTCCCTCAACCACGACCTCTAATGGGGTGAGTGTGCCTGTGGTGCCAGAGACAGGGGTAATAGGGCTCCTAGTAGGTATCGGATGTGGTTCCCGTGTACTATGGTTTGCCAATCCCTGTAATGGGCCATGGAGGGGCCACAGTCCATGGATGTGGGCTGTGAGCAGGTGTGTGATCCATGGACGCTGGAATGATGGATCACATACGGTGTGTAAGGTCCCGGTCAGGCAGGATTCCTGACTACGGGTGAGTGTTGAGTCATCATGCTGGGGGACTAAAGCCAGGCGGCAGGTACCGCCATTGGGACCCACAGGGCCCGTTGAGGCGTATGTAACGAAGGTCAGAAGCAGGGGTTAGAAGGGCTCCCGTACTGGGTAACGCGGGGTTAGGCCTGAGGCCGCAGCCACGGGTTACTAGGGTTTGCCAATCCCTGTTATGAACCCGGAAGGGTCATCATCGAAGTATATCAAATGTATTTATTATAAAGGTACTGTAAGATGTGTAAGTAGGCCGGAGGCCGTAGCCACCACGGGAGCTGTTAGTAGAGCTCCAATGGGGACAGAGAGTCATGGTTACAGGTCCCGGGTTACTATAAATCGTTATGTGCAATATAAGTGTTGTGATGTTAAATGTAAATGTATGGTGTTTATGTAAAGTGTTGTTAATCAATGTGATATGTGTGAAACATGCTACCCGGGTTATGTGATTATTATGTGAAAATAAACGGGTAGACATTGGTTAACTTAAAAACACGTGTTCTTGTCGTTTTGCAAGCGGGTTCCCCGGTTGCTACCTCACAACGGATACACTCGGATCCAAAATCGGATCCCATGTGAGGCTCGGATCGGATCGGATGTGTGCCTTTTGCCATCCGATTTTGGCACCATCCGATCCTGTCCGATTTCAGCACAGACACAAAAACGCAGCCTGCTGCGATCCGACCCCCGAAAGCATAGGAGCTTATGGACCTCGGGTCCGATTCTAAATCGGATCTGATGTCGGCGCCGTGATTATGTACTGAGCATGCCCAGAGGCATTGCTTAGTACATAATTAACCGTGTCTGTCCCTGTCACTCCCTGTCTGTCCCTGCCTGTCCCTCTTCTATTTCTCCTCTATCCTCCCCCTCGTCCACCCCCTTGTCCTTTCCCCTCCGGAATGTAAAAGAAAAATCCTCCCAGAGGATACTGTACCTTCCACCGGCTGCAGGGATGTGACAGTCTCCTGATCTTCTGATCTTCAAACTCGGATCCCACGGACAGGCAGCAAATCGTGATGTGAACCCGGCCTTATGCTGGCTTCACACTGCAGTTTTTTCACTGATCAGTGTCCAACCAGTTTGTGTGCCAAAACCCAGAGAGGAACCAGGAGAGGAACTTACAGAGAAAAACTATAATTGAAAGATTGACACCTGTTCTGAGTTTTGGAGACACTCCTGATTTTTGGCACACAAACTGGATGGACACTGATCAGTAAAAAAACTGCAGTGTGAAACCAGCCATAGAAGAAATGTGGTGAAAATTCAGAACTTCAACATGGAAACAAGGCCAATTGACTCATCTACGCACAAAAACAATGGAACCGGGATGCAGAAAAATGGTGAACCTTTTCATTTATTTATGTATGCAGGCAGACGGTAAGCATGGTGGAGGCTCTTTGCAAATGTGGGGTTACATTTCAGCAATTGGAATTAAGGATTTATTAAAAATGAATGGTGTTCTCAATGCAGAGAAATATAGACAGATATTTATCTGTCATGAAATACCATGAGTAGGGATGAGCGAGTGCCTTATTATTCGTGCTCACTATACTCGCAACGAGTAGATACTGGTAGTCGCTACTCGTTGCGAGTATAGCGAGTATGAATACTTTCGTAATGTATCTATAGATACACTGCGAAAGTAGCCTAAAAGTGAATAAAAGATGTTAAAAAACAATAAACTTACATACTCACCTGTCCGACGCCTGCACTGGGACCGGAAAACCTCACCTCTGATTGCTGGACAAGGACCTTTCACTACCAGCCAATCAGATGGCCGGTAGCGATCTGGCCAATCGGATGGCGCCACATCACAACTACGTCATCGCTAGCGGCCACCTGATTGGCCAGTTTGCAAGGTCCTGATAGTACATCTAGGACCTTGCAAATTGGCCAATCAGGTGGCCGCTAGCAATCACGTGGTGTTACGTGGCGCCATCTGATTGGCCAGATCACTACCGGCCATATCTGATTGGCTGGTAGTGAAAGGTCTTTGTCCAGCGAGCGGAGGTGAGGTTTTTCGGTCCCGGTGCAGGCGTCAGACAGGTGAGTATGTAAGTTTATTGTTAACAACTTTTACTCACTTTTAGGCTACTTTCGCAGTGTATCCATAGATACACTGCGAAAGTATTAGGACTACTCGCTACTCCCGAGTACACATAAGTACTCGGAGAGTAGCAAGTAGCCCGAATACAGCTACTATTCGGCGAATACCGAATAGTAGCGAGTATACTCGCTCATCACTAACCATGAGGCGTCTTGTTAGCTCAAAATTACACAGCTGGACAGTGACACCAAATATACAGCCAATCTCATGAACAACTATGATCATCCTAAAGGCCCAGTTACACACACAGATAATTTTGCAGAGATTGTTCGCAGATCTCTGGTTGCAGTGAAATCATGGACACATTGTTCCATTTTGTGACCGTGTACAAATGTAACAATGTGTCCATGATTTCACTGCAACCAGAGATCTGCGAACAATCTCTGCACAATTATCTGTGTGTGTGTAGCTGGGCCTTAAGGCCCCTTTCACATCACGATTTTTGTGCATCCGTGGCTGTCTGTTATAAAACAGACAGCCACGGAACCGATTTGGCCCCCATGTTATCCTATGGGGGTCGGATCGGATTTGGCCTAATTAGTGTGGCACCCTGGCACCTGTTGGGCACCACAGAAATCCTTAGGTACAAATGGAGTAAGTAACAGCACAGCAAAACCCACAAACACAACAACACTTAGAACACCTGGTTTCACCCCGAGCCTCTAGGGGGAGCTACCACTGGTCACTTGAGCCAGTTCCCCCTATAAAAAGAGTCTTGGAGGGAGAAACTTCAGAGTGTGGTAGACGCTACAAGAGCTGCCAGCCTGTGTGAAACCTCCACCCTATGAGGAACACACTAGGCCCATCCAGCCTGTTAGCAAGTGGGAGTCCCTGCAATTGGGACAAGAGGAAGAAGGAGATCACCTCTCAGGAACACAGAGTTAATCAGACTCTTTCCTTAAACACCGGTTACTGGAACCGAAGCTGTGAGAGCCACCAAGCCATCACAGAAGAACCAGCATACTTCACAGGGAGTCTAGCCCCCTGTTCACCTGTCGCACCTACCAACGAGAGCCCAGGGAAGAAGGTAGAATTATCATCACCCTTTTACAGTGCCCTCAGTGCTGACAACCAGGTGACATCCGTTCCATTGAACAAACAGCCCGGTCCGGCTGGATTCCACATCCACCCGACCTTAGCACCAGAAGTAGAGAAAGGAAGCCTAACACTGCTTGCTGTGAAACTCCATAAGTGCCAACTTCACTATCCCGGTCCGAGTGTACCTGATCACCAACCAGTAAAGGTACCTAAAAGAGACTTTGTGTAGTTGTACATTACTCCTGGATTCAGCGCGCAGCGTCCCGCAGCTGCCTCACAACATCTTGCGCAGCTCCCGGCTCCGGGGATTCCCGCTCATCCTGTGGGGAGCGTTCCATCTCGCTGTATAACATCCCCCGGAGACCTGAACAGCGCTGGTAAAGTACCAGAACACCCGCAGGTGGCGTCACGAAGACAAATCACCCCCACTGTTCCGCCATTCCCCTATTGATCTGGACCACCGGGCCTACACTACCGCAGGCGCGGTTCCGTGACAGAGGAGAAGCAACGCCCGCTACGTGTACCCCCGGCTACGGTGAGTCATTAGCATCCAATTTTGTGGGATCCGATTTGCGTCCGATTTTTTGCTGGACCCAAAATCAGAGACTGCTCCGATGTTGGGCTCAGAAAAAAATCAGTTCCCACAAAATTGGATGGCAATTAGGCCAAATCCGATCCGATCTGTGTCTTTTAACATGGGGGCCTATGAGGGCAGGTCCGAGGAAACAGCTGATCGTTCCTCTGACCCGATTTTAGTGTACTGAGCATGCTCAGTACACTAAAATTGCTCCAACCCTTCTAATTACACTTCTGCAATGTATAATATACATTGCAGAACTGTAATTAAGTAAAAGAAAGTTAAAAATAAAAAAATCACTATGCTCACCTATCCTTGATCCACCGCTGCCTCCCAACAAGGTCAGTGTGCTTACAGGACCTGTGATGATGTCACAGAGCACCATGGGGTCACATGACCGCAGTTATCGCAGTAACTGCGGTCATGTGACCTGATGACGCTCTGTGACATCATCACAGGTCCTGTAAGCACACGGACCTTGCTGGGAGGCAGCGGTGGATCAAGGATAGGTGAGCATAGTGATTTTTTAATTTTTAACTCTTTCTTATATTTCACTTCTGCAATGTATATGATACATTGCAGAAGTGAAAGTGCCCCGCTGTGTCCGGATCCGTGATAATCACGGACCCGGACACAGAATAGGTCACCCCCTGTGGTGTCCTTTCCTGTCCGTGGGATCCTACAAAAAGTAGGATCCCACGGACAGGGAAAAAATCGTTATGTGAAAGCACCCTAAGAAAGAGACCTGAAAGTGATAATATGGCCCACATATAGCCCTGATCTCAACATCATCCTGTCTGGGGAGGATTACATAAACAGACAAAAAGATTGTACAAGCATATGCTGGGGCTGTGTGTGCTCGGTACTGGTGGTGGGTACAGCTGATGTAGTGAGGACCTGTATGATTGAATGTCACGAAACTTCCATCAATGGCACTCCACAGACCACATTAACTGATAACGGGGTTCATTCAAAAATGGTGTGCATTTGTGGCGCCCCACCATGTAGGTGCCACAAAGGGGTACTACACCTACAAGTGGATCTATGGATGGTAGGAGGAACCCTAAACCCACACTAGTCACACAGTGGGAGGGACCCCAGGAGAGTATATAGTAGCTCCCAGGGGTAAAGGAGGTAGTCCCCTTTTTGGCCGGAGCCTGCCTAGGCGTCAGGTCTTTGACCGTCAGCCCCTTAGGCTGAAGGCCTTTGGGTCTTCGGGCTTTGAGCCTCCGGGTTGGAAAGTGAGAGAAGTTCGGGATGGGAACCTGAGGCATGAAAGATGCAGGGAAACCGAAGGTTAGATCCCAGAAGAAGAAAGGAGCAAGGGACTCAAGCGAGGGAGTTCACTCAAAGGAAGCAACCGGGTACCGGAGCCTGCACCTGTAGGAACCTTCACGGCCTGCAGAGAATCCGTAGAACGGGGGTATATCCAGCAAACTCTAATCTAAATCCTCCCCCCATTATTCATTGACCACCAGGGCCACAGTCTCAGGCAGCCACCCGTGACCTCCAGACTGAGCCTGAGATCTGAGTACCCTGCACTAGGTGAGTCACATTGTTTTGGCTAAAAGAAAAAAATGTATACCTGATTGTGTCCTTGGAAATGCTCATGTCTTGTAATGCCCCCACGCTCTGACGACTTCCTCGATACGCAGCAGGAACCGGAAACTCCCGTGGTGCCTCACTCCTCACCGCGAGGCCGACACTTCCGTTTGAAACCGAGGGAAAGGCTACGCTTAACTAAGGGGAGCGACCATGAGTAACCCGGCTCCCGATCACGCGGTGCCCCCGCTAAACCAAGCGGCACCTCAAAATATACCTTTAGATGGACAGCAACCAGTCGGCGGTATGCTACCGCAACCCGCTCCGATTATGCCGATGTCTCTACCCTACGTTCCTAGTGCGACCTGGTTACCCAAGTACAGCGGTGTACCCAGCACCTTGGAGAACTTCCAGAGGAAGATATGCCAGGCCCTGGACATGTACCCGATGACCGGTAAGCAAAGAGCTTCAGTTATTATGGGACAATTAACCGGTGCAGCCGAACTGCAGAGCCGCAGCTGGCCTGTAGAAGTTCAGGAATCTGTGGAGCAGATATTCGCTAGATTAACCCGGGTCTTTGAGTGCCATACCGAAGCTGGATTAAGACTGTCATTCTATCGTTGTAACCAAGGGGCACAAGAAAGTGTCCTTGATTATTCACTGCGCTTGCAAGAAGCATACAGACTGTTAAAACAAGTCGATCCTGATAGTGCTCGAGATGAGAACAAAGCGTTAATTGGACAATTTATCGTGGGCCTTAAACTATCTGAGGATAGAAAGCAAGCAAGCTGGTGGTCCATACAAAATCCAGGCGCAGAGTTTGATACGTTGAGAGACTTAACAGTTTGGGGACAACGACTCGCTGAAGTACCTGATCCCGCTTCACCGCAGCAGCAGTACACTGACACCCCGTCCGTGCCGGCAGCAGCATCTCCAATCCCTGCGATTCAGTCCAGCGCACAGACTGTAACACCTGACCGGTTTGACCAGCTGTGTGCTAATGTCGAGCAGCTGATGAAGGACGTGGCCAAGCTACAAGCTGCAAGAAGACCCAAGACAGATGCAAGGCCATCGGACAAGATGCAACTCGCCGACAGTCCAGACGACGTCCCGTGGATGAGGAGAAAGACACAGCCGTCGCGAGGAAAACCTGCAGACTGCCGCAGTCCTGACAGACGCCGCAACAGTCAGCAGAACGACTTAGGAGGACGCAACCTACAATCCCGTCCTTTAAACGAGCGACCCCTAGGCGAGAAGGGCCAACCCCAGGAGTAGACTGTCCAGGCCCTACGTCCAGCTGGGAACACAAGTATGTGGGAGACTGTCCATACTTCCCAATCGTCATCGATGGCATCGCTATCTCCGCCTTGATAGACACTGGATCCCAGGTGACCTCCATCCCCAGTACCCTTTACAAGCAGTTCTGGCCAGATGTTAAGCTAGAACCCCCTAACCCTGAGATGAACCTTGAAGCCACTAATGGTATTCCGGTTACCATAGAGGGACAGTGGGAAGCTACAGTAAAGGTGGGGAGGGTGCAGTTGAAAAACCAGGGTATCTTAGTGGTCCAGGATAAGCCTAACCACAAGGATCCATATGTCATATTGGGTACCAATGTCATGATCAAATGCCTCGATGAAGTGTTGTTTTTACTCCAACAGAGTGCTGAAGCCGGTAAACCCAGAGAAAAGAGGGCTATCCAAAAGCAGATCAGAGCTCTGGTGTATCAACAACAGGTAACCTTGTCAAATGGTGAGATTGGCAGAGTAAGGGTCACAGATCCCATTCCAATTGTGGTACCACCCAGAAGTGAAATGATGATCTGGTGTCGAGCAGCCATAGGCCTCAGAGGGCAGGACTACCAAGCTGTAGTAGAACCTGTAATGTCCGACAGTAGTCCTACGCTCTTGACAGCCAGAGGGTTAGTCGATGTAAGAAAGGGGAGAGTCCCCGTACGCATATTGAATTATGGTGATGACGAAGTCAGACTGCCAAGATATGCAACTGTCGCAAAATTGTACCAAGTAAAAGATGATGCTGTGATTGATGTAAAATCCTCAAACCAAATAGTCACTGATGAACCCCCTCACTCCAAAGATCAGTTAGAGAAATGGTGTCAGGAGCTCAGTGTAGGAACTGACAGTACACCCTCTCACCAGAAAAATGGAGTATACCGGGTAGTTCGGGAGTATGAGCAAGTGTTCAGCAAACACCCACTTGACTTTGGGAGGGTTAAAGGGGTACAACATCATATCCCCACAAACAACCATGCACCTATCAAAGAAAGGTACAGGCCTATACCACCCACTCACTACCAGAAAGCAAAAGAGATGCTTCAGGACATGAAGAATGCAGGAGTCATTAGGGATAGCTGTAGTCCCTGGGCCGCACCACTAGTCCTGGTCAAAAAGAAAGATGGTAGTATGAGGATGTGCGTAGACTATAGGCAAATCAACAAAGTCACACACAAGGATGCATACCCGTTACCCCGCATAGAAGAGTCACTAGCTGCACTCAAATCTGCCAACTACTTCTCCACATTAGATCTTACTAGTGGGTACAGGCAGGTTGCCGTTGCAGAGGAGGATCGTGAGAAGACAGCCTTCACTACTCCTATGGGACTATGCGAGTTCAACAGTATGCCCTTCGGTTTGTGCAATGCCCCAGGAACATTTCAGAGACTTATGGAGTGTTGTTTGGGCCACAAGAACTTTGAGACTGTCTTGTTATACCTTGATGATGTCATTGTCTACTCTCAGACCTATGAAGATCACCTCCAACACCTGAGTGAAGTGTTTGAGTCACTGTCCAAGTACGGGATGAAACTGAAACCG
This sequence comes from Allobates femoralis, assembly GCA_033576535.1. NCBI lineage: Eukaryota > Metazoa > Chordata > Amphibia > Anura > Aromobatidae > Allobates > Allobates femoralis. Next base: position 44,100,501 of record JARQOC010000007.1, read on the forward strand.
TCCAAGTGCCACCTGCTGAAACCCAAGGTCCAATACCTAGGACATGTGGTCAGCGCCGAAGGCGTAGCACCGGATCCGGATAAGGTCACCGTCATCAAGGACTGGCCAGCACCCATCAACCACAAGGAGGTACGTCAATTTCTAGGACTGGTTGGGTACTACCGACGCTTCATCAAAGGCTATACCAAGATAGCCGCACCCATGCAAGATCTCTTAGTAGGTCAATCCAAAAACGGCAAGATCAGGGGACCCCCGTTCCACTGGGGACCAGAACAGGACAAATCCTTCCAAACGTTAAAAGAAGCTTTAACTGGAGAAGAGATCCTGGCCTACCCTGACTACAATCTACCGTTTCTGTTGTACACAGACGCAAGTAATGAAGGTTTAGGAGCAGTCCTATCTCAACGCCAGCAGGGCAAGGAGAAGGTGATAGCCTACGCCAGCAGAAAGCTCCGTCCCACAGAAAGGAACCCGGAAAACTACAGCTCCTTCAAGCTGGAGTTCCTGGCCCTGGTCTGGGCGATCACAGAGCGTTTCAAACATTACCTGGCGTCCGTCCCATTCACAGCTTTCACAGACAACAACCCTCTAACGCACTTAGAGACAGCAAAGCTGGGAGCCCTAGAACAGCGTTGGGTAGCAAGACTCGCTAACTATGACTTCACTGTAAAGTACCGGGCAGGTCACAAGAACGGCAATGCTGATGCCCTGTCCCGAATGCCTCATCTTCCTGAAGAGGGAGAAGACATAGATGACCTAGAAGAGATTGAACTACCTGCTTTCCACCGTTCAGGTACAGCAACATGTCATCAGAGAAACCAGACACGTGTAGAGAGGACTGTGAACCCGTTACCTCACCATGACTGGAAGGAGGCTCAAGCCAACGACCCAGATGTCAGCCGGGTAAGGGATCTCATCACTCAAGAACACGCCAATATGGACTCTGATGCCTCACCAACTGCTAAACGCCTGTGGAAGGAGAAAGGAAGGTTGTTCGTCTACCAAGGTAAACTATGCAGAAGATACCTCAATCCACGAACCCATGAACTAATCTGGCAGATTGTAGTTCCCAAGACTGAAGTCCAGATGATCCTTGAAGCATACCATGATGATGCAGGACACTTTGGATGGAAGAAGCTGGAGAGACTCCTGAAGGATCGGTTTTACTGGGTCGGTATGAGAGGCTCCATTGACAAATGGTGTAAAAACTGTGGACCATGTCACCTTCGAAGAAAAGACCATCTAACTCAGAAAGCTCCGTTGCAACCAATTGTTACCACCAAACCTCTTGAAATAGTTGCTCTCGACCATGTGAAGCTTACCCCAAGTCGAACCGGGTACACCTACGCTCTCACCATCGTTGATCACTACTCAAGATTCCTGGTAGTCGTTCCAGTTAAGGATTTAACTGCTGAGGTAGCAGCCAAAGCGTTCCAGAGTTATTTCTGTCGCCCCCATGGGTATCCAGACCAAGTCTTAACTGACCAAGGGCCAGCCTTCGAATCAGCTCTGTTCCAAGAATTCTTAGGGCTGTATGGGTGTAAGAAAATCCGCACAACACCTTATCATCCTCAGACGAACGGTTTATGTGAGAAGATGAACCACATAGTCATTGACATGCTCAAGACCTTACCAGTTGAAGAGAGAAATCAATGGCCAGAGAAACTTCCAGATCTCGTGGACATCTACAACCACATACCCGTCAGTTCGACAAATTACACACCTGCTTACTTGATGAGAGCAAGACCAGGTAAACTGCCTATTGATTTACAGATGGGAACCGTTGAACCCACAGAAGATTCTTCTGATGAAGACTGGGTCAGCCAACGCCAAGAAAGGTACAGAAAAGTACAAGAAAGCGTGGAAAGGAACCTAGAAATCAGTAGAACCAAACAAGAAAAAGACTTTAACAAGCACGCCTCAGCTGAACCGCTAGCTATAGGTGATGTAGTGCTGAAAAGAAAGCGAAAAACCAACAAATTGGATAACAGTTGGGAATCCATACCCTACACCGTTATGCCGTCACACTTTGATAACTCAAAAACTTGTATTATCAGTAAAGACAATGGGAATACTATTGCGACTGTTTCAAGGGATCATTTGAAGAAATGTCCGCCACAGTTAATCCCACAAGCAACCAGTTACCCTACTGTAACTAAAGATGAAGAAACAAAAGAAAATCTAGTCCTTACAGAAATTGGATACTTACCAGCTGATTGGCCACAAATAGGTGAAGCATTCCTTGTACCAGTTATGCATTTCTACCAACCTGCTGAAGATCAGCCAAAACCAAATCCAATTCCACAAGTCCAACAAGAAGTTCAAGTGCAAGAATTGCAGCCTGTTATCATGGAACCTGAGATTCCTGTAATCGGTCAGCCTGCTAGTCCCACAGTAAGAGAAGCCATCCCTAATCAACTACCTACAGAGGTCAGTCCAGTTGATAGACTCCGCACTTACTATGGTCTTACACAAAGCAGACATAGAGAAGTACCAACCACTTCATACACTACACAAACAGTTTTGGAAACACCCACACTACGCAGATCCACACGTAGTACATTAGGTCAACCCCCACACAAACTTGGAGAATGGGTTTAAAATGTAGTGGAAAATGTAACCTGTAAGTGTTGTAAATATTAACCAGTTTTCAAAAACCTGTAAAAAGTAGTGTACAGAAGGGTGGAGGAACTGGGCTATGTCCCAAGTATACTAAGTTGGGGACAGAAAGCGCCTGGTAAGGTATAGAAAGGTTTGTACCGGCCTCCCAAGCAGAGACACCCGTAGGGAATGTATAAAGTTTACCGTGTATCCCTGGACTTTACCTTTTCCCTTTTCACAAACTTTGAACAATTGTCACAGGACTTGTGTGACCACTAACTTTACCTTTTTCCAGCCTGCGGCAGATGGACTAGTGCCGTACGGACTGCTTTCCACCTTTTCCACATTTTTCACTTCCTTTTCAGTGATTTTTGTGTTTTCTTTAAGACTATGTAAATTGAATGTTATAAAATGCTTAGTGGTAAGTTGTAAAAATAACCTTTTTGCTCAGCCGGGAGAACTGAGGTTAACTAAGGGGGAATGTGGCACCCTGGCACCTGTTGGGCACCACAGAAATCCTTAGGTACAAATGGAGTAAGTAACAGCACAGCAAAACCCACAAACACAACAACACTTAGAACACCTGGTTTCACCCCGAGCCTCTAGGGGGAGCTACCACTGGTCACTTGAGCCAGTTCCCCCTATAAAAAGAGTCTTGGAGGGAGAAACTTCAGAGTGTGGTAGACGCTACAAGAGCTGCCAGCCTGTGTGAAACCTCCACCCTATGAGGAACACACTAGGCCCATCCAGCCTGTTAGCAAGTGGGAGTCCCTGCAATTGGGACAAGAGGAAGAAGGAGATCACCTCTCAGGAACACAGAGTTAATCAGACTCTTTCCTTAAACACCGGTTACTGGAACCTAAGCTGTGAGAGCCACCAAGCCATCACAGAAGAACCAGCATACTTCACAGGGAGTCTAACCCCCTGTTCACCTGTCGCACCTACCAACGAGAGCCCAGGGAAGAAGGTAGAATTATCATCACCCTTTTACAGTGCCCTCAGTGCTGACAACCAGGTGATATCCGTTCCATTGAACAAACAGCCCGGTCCGGCTGGATTCCACATCCACCCGACCTTAGCACCAGAAGTAGAGAAAGGAAGCCTAACACTGCTTGCTGTGAAACTCCATAAGTGCCAACTTCACTATCCCGGTCCGAGTGTACCTGATCACCAACCAGTAAAGGTACCTAAAAGAGACTTTGTGTAGTTGTACATTACTCCTGGATTCAGCGCGCAGCGTCCCGCAGCTGCCTCACAACATCTTGCGCAGCTCCCGGCTCCGGGGATTCCCGCTCATCCTGTGGGGAGCGTTCCATCTCGCTGTATAACATCCCCCGGAGACCTGAACAGCGCTGGTAAAGTACCAGAACACCCGCAGGTGGCGTCACGAAGACAAATCACCCCCACTGTTCCGCCATTTCCCTATTGATCTGGACCACCGGGCCTACACTACCGCAGGCGCGGTTCCGTGACAGAGGAGAAGCAACGCCCGCTACGTGTACCCCCGGCTACGGTGAGTCATTAGCATCCAATTTTGTGGGATCCGATTTGCGTCCGATTTTTTGCTGGACCCAAAATCAGAGACTGCTCCGATGTTGGGCTCAGAAAAAAATCAGATCCCACAAAATTGGATGGCAATTAGGCCAAATCCGATCCGATCTGTGTCTTTTAACATGGGGGCCTATGAGGGCAGGTCCGAGGAAACAGCTGATCGTTCCTCTGACCCGATTTTAGTGTACTGAGCATGCTCAGTACACTAAAATTGCTCCAACCCTTCTAATTACACTTCTGCAATGTATAATATACATTGCAGAACTGTAATTAAGTAAAAGAAAGTTAAAAATAAAAAAATCACTATGCTCACCTATCCTTGATCCACCGCTGCCTCCCAGCAAGGTCAGTGTGCTTACAGGACCTGTGATGATGTCACAGAGCACCATGGGGTCACATGACCGCAGTTATCGCAGTAACTGCGGTCATGTGACCTGATGACGCTCTGTGACATCATCACAGGTCCTGTAAGCACACGGACCTTGCTGGGAGGCAGCGGTGGATCAAGGATAGGTGAGCATAGTGATTTTTTAATTTTTAACTCTTTCTTATATTTCACTTCTGCAATGTATATGATACATTGCAGAAGTGAAAGTGCCCCGCTGTGTCCGGATCCGTGATAATCACGGACCCGGACACAGAATAGGTCACCCCCTGTGGTGTCCTTTCCTGTCCGTGGGATCCTACAAAAAGTAGGATCCCACGGACAGGGAAAAAATCGTTATGTGAAAGCACCCTAAGAAAGAGACCTGAAAGTGATAATATGGCCCACATATAGCCCTGATCTCAACATCATCCTGTCTGGGGAGGATTACATAAACAGACAAAAAGATTGTACAAGCATATGCTGGGGCTGTGTGTGCTCGGTACTGGTGGTGGGTACAGCTGATGTAGTGAGGACCTGTATGATTGAATGTCACGAAACTTCCATCAATGGCACTCCACAGACCACATTAACTGATAACGGGGTTCATTCAAAAATGGTGTGCATTTGTGGCGCCCCACCATGTAGGTGCCACAAAGGGGTACTACACCTACAAGTGGATCTATGGATGGTAGGAGGAACCCTAAACCCACACTAGTCACACAGTGGGAGGGACCCCAGGAGAGTATATAGTAGCTCCCAGGGGTAAAGGAGGTAGTCCCCTTTTTGGCCGGAGCCTGCCTAGGCGTCAGGTCTTTGACCGTCAGCCCCTTAGGCTGAAGGCCTTTGGGTCTTCGGGCTTTGAGCCTCCGGGTTGGAAAGTGAGAGAAGTTCGGGATGGGAACCTGAGGCATGAAAGATGCAGGGAAACCGAAGGTTAGATCCCAGAAGAAGAAAGGAGCAAGGGACTCAAGCGAGGGAGTTCACTCAAAGGAAGCAACCGGGTACCGGAGCCTGCACCTGTAGGAACCTTCACGGCCTGCAGAGAATCCGTAGAACGGGGGTATATCCAGCAAACTCTAATCTAAATCCTCCCCCCATTATTCATTGACCACCAGGGCCACAGTCTCAGGCAGCCACCCGTGACCTCCAGACTGAGCCTGAGATCTGAGTACCCTGCACTAGGTGAGTCACATTGTTTTGGCTAAAAGAAAAAAATGTATACCTGATTGTGTCCTTGGAAATGCTCATGTCTTGTAATTAGGGGGTACTTGACTTGAAAAGGTTAAAAAACACTGTCCGAAGACACATGCTAATGGATTTTTTACACATTTACCACAGTTTTTTTAATCTGAGACAAGAGAAGGAGAACATTAAAGGATGATTTGTCTATTTTCTACAGTTTTAAATCAACACAAAGACTGCAATGTGTAAATAAAATAAGTTATATTGCATCAGTGAGAAAAAACACACAAAGGGCATCAAGCATCGTTGTCAAGAAAGAAGAGGATGATGAAAAATTCTTGTGACTGCTGTAATATGGTAAAGATCTTCTTTTATGAAGTAAATAACTAAAAAAAATTCAATGTTTTATTATTATTATTATTATTTATTTTTTTATATACAGTCATAGGAAAACGTTTTTTTTTTGTTTAAAATTGTTTTTTTGCAACAGCTATTTCAGTGTGATATATGTAATAACTGATGGACACAGTAATATTTCAGGATTGAAATGAGGTTTATTGTACTAACCGAAAATGTGAAATATGCATTATTTCAAAATTTGACAGGTGCCAAAGTATGGGCACCCTTCTGATTTTCATGATTTGAATACTCCTAACTAATTTTTACTGACTTACTGAAGCACTAAATTGGTTTGGTAACCTCATTGAGCTTTGTACTTCATAGCCTGGTGTATCCAATCATGAGAAAAGCTATTTCAGGTGTCCACTTGCAAGTTGTTCTCCTAGTTGCATCTTCTCTGAGGAGTGGCATCATGGGCTCCTCAAAACAGCTCTCAAATGATATGAAAAAAAAGATTGTTCAACATAGTTGTTCAGGGGAAGGATACACAAAGTTGTCTCAGGGATTTAACCTGTCAGTTTCCACTGTGAGGAACATAGTAAGGAAATGGAAGACCACAGGGACAGTTCTTGTAAAGGCCAGAAGTGGCAGGCCAACAAAAATATCAGAAAGGCAGAGAAGAAGAATGGTGAGAACAGTCAAGAACAATCCACAGACCACCTCCAAAGACCTGCAGCATCATCTTGCTGCAGATGGTGTCACTGTGCATCGGTCAACAATACAGCGCACACTGCACAAGGAGAGAAGCTGTATGGGAGAGTGATGCAAAATAAGCCGTTTCTGCATGCACGCCACAAACAGAGTTGCTTGAGGTATGCAAAAGCACATTTGGACAAGCCAGTTTCATTTTGGAAGAAGGTCCTGTGGACTGATGAAACAAAGATTGAGTTGTTTGGTCATACAACAAGGCGTTATGCATGGCGCCACAAAAACACAGCATTCCAAGATAAACACTTGCTACTCACTGTCAAATTTGGGGGAGGGTCCATCATGCTTTGGGGCTGTGTGGCCAATGACGGCACCGGGAATCTTGTAAAAGTTGAGGGTCGCATGGATTCCACTCAGTATCAGCAGATTCTTGAGAATAATGTTCAAGAATCAGTGTCAAAGTTGAAGTTACGCAGGGGATGAATCTTTCAGCAAGACAATGATCCAAAACACCGCTCCAAATCTACTCAGGCATTCATGCAGAGGAACAATTACAATGTTCTGGAATGGCCATCCCAGTCCCCGGACCTGAATATCATTGAACATCTGTGGGATGTTTTGAAGCGGGCTGTCCATGCTCGGTGACCATCAAACTTAACTGAACTGGAATTGTTTTGTAAAGAAAAATGGTCAAAAATACCTTCATCCAGGATTCAGGAACTCATTAACAGCTACAGGAAGCGACTAGAGGCTGTTATTTTTGCAAAAGGTGGATCTCCTAAATATTAATGTCACTTTTCTGTTGAGGTGCCCATACGTTTGCACTGTCAATTTTTGAAATGCTGCATATTTCACATTTTCGGTTAGTACACTAAACCTCATTCAATCCTGAAATGTTACTGTGTCCATCAGTTATTACATATATCACACTGAAATAGCTGTTGCAAAAAAACAATTTTAAACAAAAAAAAAGAGTAAGATTAAGAGGGGTGCCCAAACCTTTTCATATGACTGTAGCACCATTAATTCCATGGTGCTGTACATGAGAGGGGTTACATACAAAATTATAGATATAGTTTAAAAGTAAACAAATTAACAATGACAGACTGGTACAGAGGAGAGAGGACCCTGCCCTTGTGAGCTTACGTTCTACAGGATAATGGGGAGGAGACAGTAAGTCAGGGGTGCAGCAGATCTGGTGGTGGTGAGGCAGCTGCTTCAGTGGCAGTGAAGCCACAGCTACAGTGGCAGTGAGGCGGTGTTGAGGGGGAAGTGATGGCATAATTATTATGAATCACTGAACTCCATATTGGATTTAATGAGAGCTGAATATTTCAACCTTGTACAGCATTGTTCTTCTGTGTGATGTCTTTTTGGTTTTAGGAGTAAAGGTTGCCCTACATGCTAAATGGATATTGGCCCTGCAGGCTCCTAACTTGAATGCAGAAGCTGTTTGCTAAATCCAATGTCATTTACATATGTATACAACCTTTGTGGGTTTGGAGTATTGACCATTGCTACTCAGGCAGACATTCCGTCTCCGACCAATGGAGATGTATATTGCTAAGACAATACTGGTGATGTTTGACTGATAAACCATTTTAAGACATCCTGGAACCAATCAAAGAGTGTTAAAACTTATTTGACACAAGACATTCTTCCCTGATACAAGGACGCCATCAGCAGGCAGGGGATTATTACTGCATATTACAGGAGGTGATTGGACATATTTGCCACAGAAGATACCTGAGAAGGGCGGAGTTGTGGGTTGTATGTGGGTGGGGATGTGAAATCTTTACTATAAAAGGAGGTGAAATCAAGACCCTCTCTCTCTTTCTACTTGGACCCACCATGATATAGGACATCGACATCTGGCATAAGTATCATCCAATATCTCTGTCTATATCTCTCTCTATATCTCCATCTATATCTCCCTCTATATCTCCCTCTATATCTCTCTGTATATCTCTCTGTATATCTCTCTCTATATCTCTCTCTATATCTCTCTCTATAGGGATAGTTAGATCACTAATAGAGTGTGCCTGTGTGTATATTTAGGTAACGTGGGAATTAGTAACTCTGGGTGTTTTACATCATTGTAACAGTAATTGACTGTGTATTAGTTATTGTGCTATCTAGAAATATATATATTATTGTTGTAGACTTTTGGGTGTGTTTAATAAATATTCATTTATTAGAACAGACATGTTTTCATTAAGTAGTCGGTATATACATATATATATAGTTAATCAGCATAGGAACAGAAAGTGGTAAGGAAGGGAAGATTCTGGATATCGGTGATTGTAGTCATAACCGACAATAATAACCGATAAACAGAACTAGTCCTACAACAAATTGGCGAGCCTAGGCCCACTGTTTGAGGTTGTTCTAGTGTCTTTTGTACTGAAAACCTGTGGTCATCATCTGGAGCGGATCAGGCCAGAGGAACGTGGACACAGATAACAGGAGGCACGGTGAAGTGATCCGTTATTCTGTGCGTTCAGTGCCCTGATAGCCCAGACAAGTGACACAGTTTTCAGTCTTAGTAAGACACAGTCCTCATCAGAGAACCTTTTTCTGATTTTAACGATTTTTCTGATTCCTTTACACGATTCACACGTCTATCGGCAAGGCAGATCATCGCAACACTTCGTTCAAACACCATCAACGTTTGGTTCATCTGAGGAGTCCAGCTGGTCGGGAAAGAAGGCGTTCCGGAGTAAAGGACCTTTTTCCAAGCAGCACAAGAGGGACGAAGGAACAGACGACACCAAGCAACATGGCCTCTGAACAGGTGAGTATGAACTTCTCCACCCTTAAACACCTGTGTAGAAATAGCACATTTAACCCAATACTGCCCACCGCATATAAGTCCACAGAGATGCTCTGGTCAACTTTACTGGACCAGGCATACGCACATGATAGAGTTTGTATTAGTAAAAGTGTTTTCCACAAAACTAAGAAACGCCTCCAAATGCTGGCAAAATTAGTGTATACTTTTGAGGACAGCATTTGCAGGCCGGAGCATGTGGAAACACTTGCTACCACAAGAAAGGCAGACAAAGTTTCCACATCGAATAACCTACACTGCCATTGTTGTATGGAAAGCATAAAACGTATGCACACTCTAGAAACTGAGCTAGAAGAAAGGGCCCAGTGTACAGCCGACAGGGGCCGGGAAATCTGTGTGTTAGAATCTAGGATATCAGAGAAAGAAACCTATTATTCTGACATGGATAGAGAGCTCCTCAGTCTGTATACTGAGATAAATCAGTTCAAGAGTAGAGTTGCATCCATGGATGCACTAGTGAGCACACTTAGAGAGGATCTGGCTGCAAAGTCGCAAACGATTGTGAATTTGCAACAGGTCATCTCTAATCTGTCACGGCCTGGTACAAATAGCATGGTGCCTTTGCCCACGAAACAGGTTTGTGTTTCGGGTACTGCACAGGATGGGGAGACCACGGCAACATGGTCCACGTCTCCCATGGATCAGAGATCCGGAGCTATAGAGTCCAGGTGACAGGTGGAACGGTCGCTACATTTCACTCAAACACCAAGGGAGTATACACGTAGCGACCGCTTCCAGGGTCAGGACGAGAGTTGGGGATATGGAGGTAGGTGGGAAAGGGATCACACCACTTCCAATCCGCCAAATCGTTCAGTAAGGTCAGATGAATTTTATCCTAACCGTAACAGTATGGAAAGGATAAAATTTCTGTTACGGATCTGTAAGGAGATCCCAAAATTTGATCCCAGTCTAGATGCGTTTACTGCATGTGATATCTTTGAAGGTCACTGCAATAAATATTCTGTGGCTCCAGAACTTCGAATGGAGCTATTCAAGTTGTGGTTGCCTACACACCTCAATCAGAGGTATGAGGCAATGGGGAGCACGGAACCCAGTAATGGACAGTTTCATGATAAGGAAGAACGCCTTTCCTTACTAATGACACTGGCAACGGGCCACGGGACGTTACTCCAGAAATCCTGATGAAATTCAGACCAACTATACACGATGAACCTTTATCGCTGTGTAGTCGGTTTGAAGCTATGTACAGGAAGGTCACTATGGATCAAGGTATCGGTATTCCACAAGGCATGATCCGCATGTTTGTGGAAAAATTCCCATACCTTGATACTGCAATTAGGTTGAGTGCAGCGAGGGAACCATCACTCACTGATGCGGCCATGATTATTGAGCAGTGTAGACAAGATCTACTGCACAATAAAAAGTCGGTTAAGGTTAGGGAGCATGTGCCTGTACACGTTAGATCACAAGATGAACGTGTGCGCCATGCTAGAAAGAAGTCAGCTGTTCGCCCCTCGGCCCCACCATTTGAGAGGACAGGAGCATTCAATGCTTTCTATGTTTGCAATTTGGGCACATGAAGAAAAATTGTCCTCAGTGGGTACGGAGCCGAAACAGCCCTGAAAAATCTGGCAATAATAATGGTTTCAAGATGAAACCTAATTATGCCAGAACAGTGGGGGAACAGGCTGATGGGTCTCGGGGATATTTACAAGAGCAGACACCAAAATGTGTTGCCACTGTAAATGCCCCAGTTGATAGTACAGGGGTTGTGGAATCTACTGATTCCACAACAAGAACTATGGTTGAGGATCTCCAAATTGCGGTATGTACCTCTCAGGTACCTACTGGAAATCTTGTCAACATCGATTGACAATTAGGGATCCCTAAAGAGCTGGCTCCAGTATGTCCTGTCATACTGGATTCTTCAGGGAGGCCCCACATAAAAGCCAGAATTAAAGATCAGGACACACAAATTATGCTTGATACTGGTGCGGAAATCTCCATTACTAATATCAAACATGATTTGCATCCAAACAGCCCTCAGTGTGTGGTGATCGGATTTGATCACCAACAAGGGGGGTGAAGGCCCACAGAATTGAGGAAGTGATTGTCCAGATTGCCAAACACTTAACCCTCAAGGTCCCAATGTGGTATTACCCTGGTTCTGACAACATCATCGGAACTGATGTAATGACCCAAAATGGATGGATCCTGGATTTGGCAAACTGCATTGTGTGGAAGGGACCCAGACAATCCAAGGTGTGTGTCATAAAACGCCAGTGTCTGGGACCACCTTTGCCAGCAATGGAGAATTCAGTTGATATGCTCGAACACAAATGGCCAGAGGTCTCTCATAATACAGACCTTGAACCCATTGTGTACGAACATCCTGATCTGTGGGCCCAGGGTAAAAACGACTGTGGAAGATTGATTGGTGTCCAGGTGGACATACAGGGGCCAGACCCACCCCCTCAACGTCAATATCGCTTTCCACCGGAAGCGACACAGTCGATAGTCAACACTGTCCTGGAATTGGAGACCAAGGGTGTGGTCATAGAGGGGAATTCAAGGTGCAACAACCCTCTATGGCCTGTTAAGAAAAAGGACACTGATGCGTTGCGTCTCACCATAGACCTACGTGTCCTTAATAAGTACACTCCGATGTCTGCCCCCGTAGTTGCACAAACTCCGGACATAATGGCGAGGATAAGTGGCAAAAGCCGCATATTCTCGACCATTGATGTCGCCAATGGGTTCTTCTCTATTGAACTCACAGAAAAATGTAGGTACAAATTTGCTTTCACAGTGGGGAACAAACAGTACATGTTTAATGTGCTCCCCCCGGGGTTCCACAGTAGTCCTACGTATTTTCATCAGGCATTGGCGGCCGTACTGAGCATGTTTTCTCGGCCGGAATGCCTCCTGCAATATGTAGAGGACTTACTCCTGCACACAGAGACCATGGAAGAACACTTGATTCTGTTAAGGGAGCTCTTGGGACTCCTATCTAAATCTGGACTCAAGCTGAGTCTTCAAAAGGCAAATTTGGCCAGAACAGAGGTGACTTTCCTTGGGGTGCAGGTCTCTTTTGGAGCCAAAGGAATTGTGGCGGCCCGAGTGGTAGCTATGGTCAAGTTACCTCAGCCTGACACTCTACATAACTTACGGAAGTTCCTGGGAGTGGCCTACTTCATGAGGGAATTCATAGAGGATTTTACTGCTAAAGCGAAACCCCTTTATGAACTGCTCAGAGGAGAAGAACCCTCACTCCAGGGCTGGTCAGAAGCACAGGATGAGGCCTTTTCAACTCTGAAAAGAGACCTCTCCTCTGCACCTGTGTTAGCTGCCCCCAACCCAGATGGAGAAATGGCCATCCAGGCACATGCTGAGACTGAGTCTATCTCTGTTGTCCTTCTACAGCAGATAGGACATGACAGTAGACCACTGGGATACTTTTCCCGGCTCCTCTCGCCGGTCGAACGAGGGTTCGACGAATGTGCCGAACAACTGGCTGCCATACACTATGCTGTTAAAACCACTGAGCATATTGTAGGTTTCAGATCTCTGACTGTACAGACACCACATTCTCCTTTGGTTCTCTTACTCAGAGATACACTCCCCGGAGTCTCCCAACAGAGATTTGGGAAATGGATCATGGACCTCAGTGGCCGGAATCTGATAGTGGACCAAAAGGCAATGTATGTTCTGTCCCAGTTGTTAAACATGACAGGGACCGAACATGACTGTGGTCAACCATCACCCTCCAGTACATCACAAATATTCAGGACTGACAGACATCCAGAAGACAGGGTCATCTTGGTTGACGGCTCTCGTTTCTGTCTGGACGGCACGTATGTGTCCGGATTTGCAGTGCTGGATGAGACCACAGGCACCCAGAGTCTCGTCAGGTTGCCAGGTCACATGTCAGCACAATGGGCTGAACTGGAGGCTGTCAAGGAGGATCTCCTCCTTCAACCTCCAGGGAATCGAACTATATATAGTGACAGTTCATATGTAGTTCGATCTCTCACCCTGCACCTGAACACATGGAAAAAACGAGGGTTTGTGGACAGCCAGAATAAACCTCTGGCCCACATTATGGTCCTAAAGGAATTGTGGGATTGGGGCATGGCAGATCAAGCAGAGGTAGCCATTATCAAAGTCCCAGCGCATCAAAGAGGAGAACAACCTTTGACCATAGGCAATAACAAGGCCGACGAACTGGCCAAGTTTGCAGCAGTGTCTGGTGTCCTTCAGGAACCAGAAACTGAGCATATCCCGGCATTCCAGATTCCAGTGAGGCAAACCAAACTAAAAGATGGCCCTGTGTCATTTGAAGAGGAACAGGCAAAAGATCCCGTTCTACTGACACATATCGCAGCTCCACAGCATCCCTGGACAATATGTCAGGGGATTCTGTGTCATGATACTGGTACCCAACAACTTCCTCTACCAGTAGTCCCGCAACATTTACCGGCAGGAGATAGCGATCAGTGGTACCAGTTCAGTGGTAGAGGACAAGTATGTGTGACAGTGGTAAGGGTCCCATATGAGGCTGAAGGTCTCCAACCAGTCAAACCACACCTGGATTCTTGCAATGTTTCTACCCACCAATTGGCAGATCACACAGCTCCTCAGCTGTCATCCCCATGGAAAAATCATCACAGGAACTAAATTCGTTCTATATACATGGCGAATTTCTGTAGATGACTTCAGAGTAGATCACTGGGATCACAGCTGTGAGGAGTTTGTGAGGAACCAAATTGACATGATGAGAGGATGGGTAGAGGCGGGGCAAGAAGTGAGAAAAGATGATCCCCGACACAGGAAATTCAGGAGTAGGAGAGACTTGATAGAGATGGGAATTAGTGGAGGTGCATTGGGAGTAGGTGCCCTGAACACTATGGATATGGAAGTCCTGAGAGGTAAGCTCGGGGACATTGCGCAACATGCTGGGGAAGGGTTCAGAACTCAGCTTGATGTAAACCAAGTCTTAGAGGGTTTGCAACATTCGCACATTGATGCCACTACCTCTCTATCTTCGGCTCTACGAGAGAAGTTTAGAAGGTTAGTTGCAGGTCTTGTAGAAGTGCAAGACAGAGTTCAGTTTGCCCTAGCATGTACGCAGGTCCAGAGTGAACTCTCTGACAACCTAAAGCATATAGTGTCCTCTCTATACAAGGGCCACTTCCCATTCAACCTCAGACAAAGAGTAAGTTCCCTAATCTCCCCGTCTGCAGCCAACCATACAAACTGGTGGCTGGTTCAATGGCATGGGTGTCATAATCTCACCTGCACGGCATCTTCTTTGGCACCTGTATCTGGTAATATCAAGAAGGGGTACAGTGCCATGAATATAGGAATTGTTGTTAGCAATCAGACGGTGCTTCATCCACAGCTCACCTCAGACATCCTAACCTATGAGCGAGGCCATCCTTATCTGTTTGATACAGAGGGATGTTGGAGGAAAGAGGATGCTATCCTCTGTCAAGGGAGTCAAGATAGGGTGCTTAGGCACCAGTGTTGGGACTCTGAGGGGTCATGTGAGATGAAGACTAACACAATACCCTCCTCTCGTCTGAAATATTTGGGTCAAGGGTATTGGTGTTGGTACCAAGGGAAAAATGTAATGTATTCTTTATATGGCACTAATTGCACCGAAAGAGGCATACTCCTCCCAGGAGCATATTGTACCCTTAGTCCCGTTTTAGGTTTAGATGTCGCAGATCAGCAGGGGAGGACCCCGATAACACCGGAGAAGAGACTCGACATTCGCCCTGACACGCCTGTGAGACTGCAAAAGATTCCTCTTGGTTTTGGTCGTGAGCTCAAGCGTCTCTTGTTAGATTTCAGCGAAGAAGACGACATACTCCGAAATCTTCATGAGGCTGAGAATCAAGCCACAATTCAGCTTGAGCATGACAAAACCAAGATAACGAGGATTACCAATGCCTTAGATACAGACTCTAAGGTGTCCTGGTGGGAAAGTATATTTGGCTATAGTCCGACAGCTACATCATTCTTTAATTTCATTATCCACCCTGTGATTGTTCTTCTGGTTCTTGTTCTTGTTATGTACATTGGACTGTGCCTAGTTTACCGGAGAGTAAAGAGACTTGCCCACCAGATACAAGAGAACCAGGCAGAAATTCACGAATTTAACCGCCGAAGAAGGTCCAGGACTTAGCACTAAAAGTCCTGAAACCTTGAGATTATGTTTGATAAGAGTGTTTAGGACATTACGTCAACTCAACCCTGAAACCTCATAACATTATATATTTTGTTTGGCTTTTACTTTGATTTATGGTTAAGGGATGGGGAGGGAAATATGGTATCATTATACACTGTTTAATTTTTACATTGGGATATAGGTTTGTTTGTTTTTTTTGTATGAATGAGGAAAGAGTAAGGTTCTGTAGGGACAGGCCCCATCATTGTCTAAGGTATTTGCTACTTCAACCCTTGAGTCGGTAACGTTCATAAGGGATGGATTGAAAGTCGGTTGGACTGCGTTCTTCTCACAGTCAACTTAGGTATGCTGATATCATACCCTACCCAATAAACTCTGACCTGCCTTGTAGAGATTCAACTATCTATCCATGGAAGAACCACATTAACGATAGATGCTTCAATCAAGCTTACAGGAGAAGTCTCTGTTGAAAGTCGTGCCTCAGCTAAGAAGAATGCCATCCCCTGATTGATCTAATCCCAAGAAGGAGGTGCTCCAAGAAACCACCTGGTGAGGCCCAGCTACAGATTGTGATCCCCGGCACAGTCCCTACACACCAGACTTGAAAAAAAAAAAAAAAAAAAAAAAAAATCTGGTAGGGAGAGGGGCGAACACAGGAAAACTCTGTGGGCCGATCAAGAGATGAAGGTGCAGCAGCTCCAGAATCTAAGCAGTCAAGCTGGGAAGAAGACTACTTGGGGATAGGCGTGTTTCTCGAGATTGGCAATGACAAGATCAGAAGTGTACTGACAAATAGAGAACTTTATTCCTGAACCAAAGAGACCAAGAAGATCCTCAAAGATGACTATGGTGTAATCTATGGATGGAGACACTGGATTACGGCGAACGGCAGGGGAGAGGTGATGGCGATGGGTGATGTCTAGATACCTAAGTGGAAAATTTTACTTCATTTCATCCTGAACAGTTATTGGTGATAGGATTGAGTAGGCAAATATATTCCACACTACCCACTCATTTTATTGTCGTATTTTCCGACAAAAGGGGGAATGTTGAGGGGGAAGTGATGGCATAATTATTATGAATCACTGAACTCCATATTAGATTTAATGAGAGCTGAATATTTCAACCATGTACAGCATTGTTCTTCTGTGTGATGTCTTTTTGGTTTTAGGAGTAAAGGTTGCCCTACATGCTAAATGGATATTGGCCCTGCAGGCTCCTAACTTGAATGCAGAAGCTGTTTGCTAAATCCAATGTCATTTACATATGTATACAACCTTTGTGGGTTTGGAGTATAGACCATTGCTACTCAGGCAGACATTCCGTCTCCGACCAATGGAGATGTATATTGCTAAGACAATACTGGTGATGTTTGACTGATAAACCATTTTAAGACATCCTGGAACCAATCAAAGAGTGTTAAAACGTATTTGACACAAGACATTCTTCCCTGATACAAGGACGCCATCAGCAGGCAGGGGATTATTACTGCATATTACAGGAGGTGATTGGACATATTTGCCACAGAAGATACCTGAGAAGGGCAGAGTTGTGGGTTGTATGTGGGTGGGGATGTGAAATCTTTACTATAAAAGGAGGTGAAATCAAGACCCTCTCTCTCTTTCTACTTGGACCCACCATGATATAGGACATCGACATCTGGCATAAGTATCATCCAATATCTCTGTCTATATCTCTCTCTATATCTCCCTCTATATCTCCCTCTATATCTCCCTCTATATCTCTCTGTATATCTCTCTCTATATCTCTCTCTATATCTCTCTCTATATCTCTCTCTATAGGGATAGTTAGATCACTAATAGAGTGTGCCTGTGTGTATATTTAGGTAACGTGGGAATTAGTAACTCTGGGTGTTTTACATCATTGTAACAGTAATTGATTGTGTATTAGTTATCGTGCTATCTAGAAATATATATATTATTGTTGTAGACTTTTGGGTGTGTTTAATAAATATTCATTTATATATAGTTAATCAGCATAGGAACAGAAAGTGGTAAGGAAGGGAAGATTCTGGATATCGGTGATTGTAGTCATAACCGACAATAATAACCGATAAACAGAACTAGTCCTACAACAGGCGGCGACTCGGTCATTGCAGGCTGTTAGCTTTTCTGAAGAGATAGGTTTTCAGGTTCCGTCTGAAAGATCCGAGCGTGGTGGATAATCTGACGTGTTGGGGCACAGAATTCCAGAGGATGGGGGATATTCGGGAGAAATCTTGGAGGCGGTTGTGTGAGGAATGGATAAGTGTGGAGGAGAGGAGGAGGTCTTGGGAGGATCAAAGATTACATGAAGGAAGATATTGGGAGATTTGTTCAGAGATATAGGGAGGAGACAGTTTATGGATGGCTTTGTAGGTCAGTGTTAGTAGCTTGAACTGAATTCGTTGGAGAATTGAGAGTCAGTGGAGGCATTTGCGGAGGGGAGATACAGGGGAGTAGCAAGGAGAGAGGTGAATTAGTTGGGCAGCAGAGTTGAGGAGAGACTGGAGGGGCGCAAGAGTGTTAGCAGGGAGGCCACAGAGGAAAATGTTGCAGTAGTCAAGGCGGGAGATGATGAGGGCATGTACAAGAATTTTAGTAGAATGAGGGCTGAGGAAAGGATGTATTCTGGAAATATTCGATCCTGTACCTGGCTCTTCTTTAGGGAATAATAAACATCCATGCAAGTAGATATTACCACAATTTTTAAAAAATGAAATATATCAAGTTCATAGGTCAAAAGTCATTCATAAAACACACTAGCCAACACCTGATAAAGGCAGCAAGCCGCTACCGAAACGCGTCGTGCAGCACAAGAAATCAATAAAGCTTTGTCATCTTATCATTATTATTGTCCTGAGTCCTCACTTGGCCCTAGCGCTCCTACAGACTGCTTTTTTCTTTCTCCATTCATAAAACACAGTCATCGATTACATTATGCTCTGCTTATCAGTATAGTAGTGAAGGTGAGTGCACAATAGTAAATCAATATTTCTTTACCTATCTTGTAAGGCTGGTTTCACATCGCGTTTTTTTTTCTGTCTGTGAGATCCTACTTTTTGCAGGACCCCACGGACAGGAAAGGAAAGCATCGGAGGTGTCCTCCAGATGCTATTTCTGTGTCCGGGTCCGTGATTTTCATGGGTCCGGACACAGAAAGAGCTGTGCGGGGCACTTTCACTTCCGCAATCTATATCCATACATTGCGGAAGTGAAATTAAGTAAAAGCAAGGGGTTAAAAATAAAAAAAATCTATTCTCACCTTCCAGCGATCCCCTGACGCCTCCAGCAAGCTCCGGGTGTCTACAGTACCTGCCGCTATGTCAAAACCAGGCAGCGTCATCTGATCACATGATCACAGTTACCGCGGTAACCGGTCATGTGACCCGATCAGCTGATTGGGTTGTGAAGTAACGGCAGGTCCTGTAGACACACAGAGCTTGCTGGAGGCGTCAGGGGATCACTGGAAGTTGAGAGTTTTTTTATTTTTAACCCCTTGCTTTTACTTAATTTCACTTCCACAATGTATACATTGTGGAAGTGAAATTAGATGGTTAGGAGCAGTTTTAGCGTACTGAGTATGCTCAGTACACTAAAATCGGGTTCGAGAAATGATCCTGTGTTTTCTCTGACCTGTGCTCCATAGGCCCCCATGTTAAAGGCCGCGGATAGGGTCAGATGAGCCTTCTCATTTATCAGACGTCCTTGTCCGGCTAGTTTCCGGTTTCAGCTTTCACAGTATCATCTGTGGTCAAGTGAGTTCACTAACCTCGCTCCACCTGCCCAGACGTGAAGCATCATTTTAGTTGTGTAGGCAATGGTTCTCTCTGGACTTGTGTGACATTGTTATTTCACTTGATCCCTGCAACGTATTTAGGGTGCATACTCATGATGAGTAAAAGCAGCATTTTGGACGCAGTATCTTACCACTGCATCCAAAACGCTGCGTTATACAGTACAAATGTGGCACCCCAGGGTTCGGATGCCACAGATACACCTGGGACAGAGAAGGATCTCCACATCAGGTAAGCCTGTACACACCACCTTCCACTCCAGACCTAAAGGGGGAGCTCTGCAAGATGAGTTCAGGTGAGGTCTCTTATAAATTCAGGCCTTGGGGCGGAGTTAGTTAGTGCAATTCCAGGGAGGAATGGGAAGAGATCCTGATGACGGAGCTGTGCTACCAGTGAGCACTACTAACCTGCGTGAGGGACCCTAGAGTGAGGGTCGGAGGCAAGGAGTAGTAGCAGCAGGGGGAGTGGAGCCATACCGGTTCACCCCGGAGGAACAGCGCCTGAAACCGGACACGGTTGTCCGTGACTGTAAATGATCTAACCGCCCAGCACTAAAGACCGGAGGCCAGAGAGACTTCAGATCTCCTGGCCACAGCAGCAGTTGAGGCACAGCCACTTAGCAGAGCCAGGGACCGCAGTGGATACAGCGGTGCCCCGCAGCAGAGCTCTCACCGCCTGCCATACAAGTGAGGACTACAAGAGAGGATTAGGGCTTCAGACAGCCTGGGACCAAAACACACAGCGCAGCAGGTAAGTCTCATAACTCGCAGGGTGTGGAGATCCTGGATTGTTACCAGACCACCTGGACCCGTAACATCAGAGACTATACCCTGGACTATACCTGAATTATCAGTAAAAGGTACGGAAACATCAACTCTGTGTGTAATTGTTATTGCGGCCCCTGATCCAGCTCCCCTCATAGACTGTCCTGCAATTCCCTTATACTACAATTGCTTGGGGATGCCGCTCCACCTATGGGGAGCGTAACCATCTGGCTGCCCAAACATCACCCTGGAGGTCTGACCCGCAGCAGCGGTAACCATACCGGAATCGTAGGTGGCATCACAAACTATTTTTATTATTTTTATTGACTCTTTTCAGCAATAACCAGGGCCACGGGATCGAGCACAGGCCCCAGTAACATTCCCCGTGATTCAACGCTCGGAAACAGGTACCCCACGGCCCTGGGGTGGGTCAGCTTTTGACCAACCCCCAGGAATAAGACAACCAGGCCTATCAGACTGGCGTGATAGATATGTTGGAAAATGGCCAGTCCTATCTATCGTGCTTCACGGAATTCCCACATCAGCTCTATTGTACACCGGCTCACAGGTGACAACGATCCCACATATCCTTAACAAAAGATTTTGGGTCAAGTCTGAGCTCACCCGACCAAACCCGGACCTCACTATATATGCGGTCAATGGACAGCAGGTACCGCGAGTGGGGTTCAGAGAGGTGATAATAAAGGTGGGGAGGGTGTAGCTAAAGGGCCAAGGAATTATTGTAGTGGATACTGATCGCCATGAAAGAAACCTAATGATGATACTAGGCACTAATTTCATTGAAAATTGTCTAGGTGAGGTTCTCTTATTGCTCCAACAGGTTGCAGAAACTGCCAGCACCGGGCAGCAAAGGGTCTTACAGAAAGAGATCAGGGCCCTCCTGAGGAGACAGCAATAGAGTTGTCCGGAGGTGAAATTTGCAGTGTACGGGTAAGTGACCCATTCCACATTGTGTTGCCCCCAAGAAGTGAAATGATGATCTGTTTTCGGGCAGCAATAGGCCTCAGAGGGCAGGATTACCAGCCAATGGTAGAGCCCATGTACTCAGACAGTAGGCCCATGGTCCTGACAGCCAGGGGGGTGGTTGATGTACGCAAGGGCAGAGTACCTGTACAAGTTTTAAACTGTGAAGAGGAAGGGGTCAAACTGCCCAGATATGCTATTGCTGCCAAGCTGTTCACTGTCAACAACCACTCAATCCAGGCAGTAGAACCCTTGACCCTGTCCAACCTGGCGGAGGACAACAGCCCCAAGGGACAGCTGGAGGACTGGTGTCAGAAGCTGCTGTGGCACCCCATGGGTTAATGTGCCACAATAACATCACATGGGTTCTCTCCCCCACTACACACTGACAAACACTACCACCTCTGGGCAATAGAGGGAGCACCTCCTGCTTCCATATATAGACTTGTCCATGAGGAAGAGCTCAGACCGTACAGCACGGTGTAGTGCTGTGAGCAGCTCAAGAGAACTGAGAGCTTATTGAGAGCAGAGTTAGCTCAGTGCAGACCTAGCAAGGGTCAGAGGAGCAGGAGACCGAAAGACAGAGGAACACATCTGGGAGCTGGAGTGACACCATCACTTGCCCCAGAAGTACGCACAGAGAGACGGACACCGGATCCGGTACTGTGTCTGGCACCCACAGCACAGCGAATCCAGGAACAGTGGGATCTCTAGATGCCCCCTAGTACCAGAGTGAAGCAACACGGAGGGGTCAGTACAGCATAGAGGACCCAAGTTGCCTAACCCAGTGGTACCAGCAGCGAACAGAGAGAGACGTGAGGAATCCCAGCAGCTTAGCTAAGAAGCAGCAGCTCAGGACACACACACAGTGCAGCATAAGGAGGCTAATGACCCGGACAAGGTGTGGGGAGAGAGAGCTCAGCCACCATTACAGACTCCGTGGACTATAGCCTGCAATAATATCAGCAGTAAAGCCTTGGAAAACAGCTTTGGAGTCTGTGTATTGATTGTGACCTTTGCTCCAGATTCAGCACAGAGAGCTTCTCCACAGATCCAGCCTGTCAGCTCTGCAGCATCAGGGAGAAGAAGAGAATTGCAGTATCAACTAAACGTAAGTGTGTGTGTCCTCCAACTCTTCCCCACCATCTATAACCCCAATAGACTTTAACCCTTTACTGCCCCGGGGGATACAGTTCCCCCCACTGGAACTATACCACCTCCGCTGCCCTCACATCACCCCCGGAGGTTCTGCAGCAGCGGCGGCCCCCATTACTGGCCGCATCAAGTGGGTGGCGTCACCCGTGACAATATCCCTTGTAAATATTCCCCTTTTATTGTGCTGAGCCAGGGACACGGTCCGGACCAGGCCACCAGTGACATCCCCAGCAGCAGATCGGTCCGGTACCGAGTACCCCACGTCCCTTGGGGCTCCACAACCTGGCGTCACGAACAGGATCTACCCGGTCCAAAAGAATTGGACCCAGTGCGCCATCCGAACTGTATTTCTGAAAATCCGCCATTTTGGAGCGCGCGGCGCGCGGGAAAGAAAGGGGGCGGTACCCTGCATTGGCGCGAACCCAGCCTCCTCCCTTGGTGCTGACGACATCCGGCGGGGAAGGAGATCCCTGCTGCGCCCCAGAACCTCCCAGAGACATCCGGACGGAAGCGGAAGGCGGAGGGCGCATAATAACTAAGGGGGCCCAAGATGTCGCAGCCCGATGCACAAGACGGCGGCGGAGTAGCCGATGGAGCTGCAGCGCCAGGTCAGCCAGTAGCGTCCGGCGGTGCAGCGGCGCAAGGAACAGCATCCATAATGCCATTCCTGATGCCGTATACTCCAGGGGCAATGTGGCTGCCCCAATACTCCGGTGAGCCTAATACTTTAACTGACTTTATGCAAAAGATTAAAGAGTATTATGTGATGTATCCCCTCACTGAAGCCCAGCGTGTAGGCATGATAATGGGACAGTTAACGGGCAATGCACGGCGTGAGGTGGCGTCCTGGCTGGACACAGATAAGGACACTGTAGAGCATCTAGCAGCCAGACTGAAAGCAACTTTTGAATCTGATGTTGATACCCGGGCTAAGATGAGGTTCTTTGCATGCCACCAGAAGCCTAAACAGAGTGCCAGAGACTTTGCCTTGAACTTGCAGGAAGCACTCAAAGCCCTTAAGCTGGCAGAACCTGCTTTAGCCCCGGGAGCTGATAAAATGCTATTTGACCAATTTATTGAGGGCCTCCATTCCCCTTCCCATCGAGGACAGTTAAGCATGGTACTGCTGCAGAACCCTGACATGACGTTTACTGAGCTGAAGGATAGAGCTATCCGTCTGCAGCAGCTGGAAGAGCCAAGGGAATTAACATCTGTGCTTGACACTGCAGCAGCACCTCAGCAGGCGGCAGCGCCAGTGACATCTGCTATGTCAACGACTGCTGCTGAGGCCGGGGACTATATCTCAAATGCAGCCATCAACCAAAAGCTAGATGCCCTGACAGACACCGTGATCTCCATGGCCAAGGTCATCAAGGAGCTGCGAGAGTCAAAACCTGCACCCAAGATCGAGTTGGCGACCAGCAGAGAGGATGTTCCGTGGATGAGGCCCAGAAGATACCCAGCAGCAAGAGGACGACCCAGCGATCGCTACCAACCAGATGGACAGCCCGTCTGCCGCCGTTGCCAGAAACCAGGTCATTTTGCTCGAGAGTGTCCTTTAAACGACGATACCCTGGGCAGGCGGGCCGCTCCCCAGGAATGAACACTCAAGGCCCCTCAGCCTGGTATGACAAATTCGTGGGAGGAAAGCCGGTGATCCCTATTGTGTTGGATGGCATTCCCTTCAGTGCCTTGCTGGATACCGGATCCCAAATAACATCCATCCCACATGTTCTATATAAAAGGTACTGGGCTGATTCAGACATTACTAATGCGCCAGATGGCTTTAACTTTGAAGTGTGGGCTGGTAATGGATTGATGATACCAAAGGTTGGATTTAGAGAGATGAATATTCAGGTTGGGAAGGTAGAATTGCAGAAACAGGGTATTATAATCGTAGATGTCGACCGGCGAGGCCGTGAACCCGTGATGGTGGTAGGAATGAATGTCATTGAAAAATGTTTTTCCGAAGTGTTAAGTGTTTTGCAGCAAATCGCCGAGACTGCCGGAACTGGACAACAGAGGCTTCTGCACAAAGAGATCAAAGCCCTGATGTTGAAGCAACAGGTAGAAATCTCCGGAGGTGAGATCGGCAGTGTAAGAGTAAGTGACCCAATACCTATTGTAATTCCTCCCAAAACTGAAATGTTGGTGTGGTGCAGAGCCGCAATAGGCATTAAAGGGCAAGATTATCAGGCCCTGGTAGAACCCGTGTACTCAGACAGTAGACCGACCATACTCACTGCTAGAGGAGTGGTTGACGTACACAGGGGAAGAGTGCCATTACGCCTATTGAACTGCGGAGATGATGAGGTCACATTACCAAAGTATGCTACCATGGCTAAGTTGTACACGGTTGATAACAACAACATCACCGTCGCTGAGCCCTTGAACCCGTCATGCCAGGCGGATGACAATGGCTCGGAGGAGAAGCTGGAGGATTGGTGCCAAAAGTTGCATGTAGGTACCAGTTCTACACCTCCCCGTCACAAGCATGGAGTATACCGGGTAGTGAAAGAGTATGAGCAGATATTCAGCAAACACCCGTTAGACTTTGGGCAGATCAAAGGGGTAGAGCACACTATACCCACAGGTAACCATCAACCTATAAAAGAGAGGTATAGACCCTTACCACCAGCTCACTACCAAACCACCAAAGACATGCTCAGAGAAATGAAATCTGCAGGGGTAATAAGAGACAGTTGTAGCCCCTGGGCAGCACCTCTAGTGTTAGTCAAAAAGAAGGACGGGACCATGAGAATGTGCGTAGATTACCGGCAGATTAACCACATTACACATAAGGACGCATACCCATTACCTAGGATTGAGGAGTCATTAGCTGCATTAAAATCTGCTAACTACTTTTCCACCCTTGATCTGACTAGTGGGTACTGGCAGGTTCCAGTGGCCGAGGCCGACAAGGAGAAGACAGCGTTTACTACGCCGATGGGCCTCTGTGAGTTCAATTGTATGCCGTTCGGACTCTGCAACGCACCCGGGACCTTCCAACGTCTGATGGAGAGCTGCCTAGGACACAAAAACTTTGAAACTGTCCTCCTGTACCTAGATGACGTCATTGTATATTCGAAGACGTACGAGCAGCATCTACAAGACCTGGCAGAAGTGTTCGAAGCTTTATCGAAATATGGCATGAAAATCAAGCCATCCAAGTGTCACCTTCTCAAGTCAAAGGTACAGTACCTGGGACATGTCGTGAGTTCAGAGGGAGTAGCACCGGATCCTGATAAAATCACCGTGATAAGGGATTGGCCAAGACCTACGAATGTAAAAGAAGTGAGGCAATTCCTGGGCCTGGTAGGCTATTACAGAAGATTTATCCGAGGATTCACGAAGCTAGCAGCTCCTCTGCAAGACATTCTGGTAGGACGGTCCAGGAAGACTTCAAACTGTAACTCCCTGGCATGGTGGGATGAAGAAAGAGAAAATTCCTTCAATCAGCTAAAAAGTGCGCTGACGGGAGAAGAGATCCTGGCATACCCTGATTACCATCAACCATTCATTCTTTACACGGATGCCAGCAACGTGGGACTGGGAGCAGTATTGTCGCAGAAGCAAGGAGGCAAAGAACGAGTTATTGCCTTTGCAAGCAGGAAGCTCCGGCCTACAGAGCGAAATCCCGAGAATTACAGCTCCTTCAAGTTAGAGCTACTAGCAGTGGTCTGGGCTGTAACCGAACGCTTTAAACATTACTTAGCAGGTGCAGAATTCACCATCTACACGGATAACAACCCGTTGACTCACCTGGACACAGCCAAATTAGGTGCTCTGGAGCAGCGATGGATAGCCCGGCTATCAAACTACAACTTTGTCATCAGATATCGGGCAGGCCGCAAGAATGGGAATGCAGATGTCTTATCCCGGATGCCGCACCTGAAAGACGTGGAAGAGGAACCGGAAGAGTTGGAAGAGATTGAACTCCCGGCCTTTCATCGTTCAAGGGTAGAAGATTATCGACCCGGCATCTACCAAAAGAAACAGGAAATAAATCTTAACCCGTTAAGACACTACGGATGGGCTGAAGCTCAAGATACTGATCCAGCCGTGAAGCTAGTGAAAGAACTGCTTACGCAACAACATGCACACCCTGGTCAGAATGCCCCAGCTGAAGCTATACAGCTATGGAAGGAGAGAGGCAAGTTGTTCCTGCATCAAGGGAAGCTCTGTAGACGATTTACCAATCCCAAGACGCATGAACTGGTCTGGCAGAAAAATCGTGCCCAAGCGAGACACCCAGATGGTCTTAGAAGCTTATCATGACAACGCAGGTCATTTCGGATGGAAGAAGTTAGAAGCAATCCTGAGAGACAGATTCTATTGGGTTGGCATGAGAGGATCCATTGAACTATGGTGCAGAAGATGTGCCGCATGCAACCTCAGAAGGAAAGATCTACAGAAAGCTCCACTTCAACCAATAATAACCAAGCAGCCTCTTGAACTAGTCGCGTTAGACCACGTCAAGTTGTCACCAAGCCGGTCAGGCTATGTCTATGCCCTAACCATCGTGGACCATTACTCACGCTTCTTAGTGGTGGTACCAGTCAAAGACTTGACAGCGAAGACTGCAGCAAAAGCATTCCAGACGCATTTCTGTAGACCACATGGTTACCCAGAACAAGTCCTTGCAGACCAAGGTCCAGCTTTTGAATCAGAACTATTCAAGGAATTCTGCAATATGTACGGTTGTAAGATGATTCGCACAACGACATATCATCCCCAAACAAATGGTCTATGCGAGAAAATGAATCATATAGTAATCGAACTGTTAAAGACCTTACCGGAATCAGAAAGAAACCAGTGGCCAGATAAATTACCGGATTTGGTAGACTTATACAACCATGTCCCTGTGAGTTCTACAAACTGCACTCCAGCTTATCTTATGCGTGCAAGACCCGGTAAGCTACCAATTGATCTCGAAATGGGAGTTGAAAAACCAGATACAGAATTGGAAGAAACAGATTGGGATATCAAACGTCAGAAACAGTATCACCAAGTGCAAGTATGTGTAGAGAGAAACCTACAACAAGCAAGAGCAAGACAAGAGAAGGCTTTTAACAAACATGCTCAAGCAATGCCATTACAAGAAGGTGATCAAGTTCTCAAGAGAAAGAGACGTACAGGCAAACTGGATAATCAGTGGGAAGCAGTCCCATACACAGTCTTACCATCTAACCAAGACAATGTAAAAACCTATTTGATAAGCAAAGATGAAGGGAGAACTTCACAAGTCGTATCTCGTGATCAACTCAAATTGTGTCCTGAAACCCTTAAGACACCTGAAGTCATAGAACCCGTACAGGTCCAACCTATTCAAGAGAAAGAAAAAGAAGAAGTTTTCCACACGGTACTAGGAGATTTTCCTAAAACATGGCCAAATTACCATGGAGCAGTTGTCGTACCAATGATTGCATTCCCTTCAATGATGGACCCAAAACCAGAACCTGTGTTACCAGAACCTGTGTTACCAGAACCTGTGCTACCTGAAGAAGACCCAAGACTTGAAGAACTGGAAGTAGAATCCGAAGAGGAAGAACAAATTCCTGGTCCCAGTGAACTTGCCAGTCCTGCAGTCAGACCTCCATCTGCCATAACACCATGCACCCCAAATAGGTACACGTCCACTCACACTTTCATACTAACTCCACCAACATTGCGCAGATCAGAGCGTAGTACCCAAGGTCAGATACCAGCTAGGTACAAAGAATAAAATACAGAATTAAATGTATAATGTAAATATGTTGTTTGAATATAAGTTGAATTCAGTGGACAAATGTACATAGTTATTGTAACGTTAAACAAAAAGCCCAGTACCTACAGAGACTATCCTGTATGAACTTTGCAATCTCCTTATTTACTTATGGACCATATATACCACGGACTGGTTGTGGTAAGAACTCTTGTATATATTCATCAGCCCGGAGGCAATAGACTAAACCTCTGGAAAGACTACTTTTTGACTTTCGAACTCTTTTTCACATTCTAGTGATTTTTGTACTTTTTCATTTTTATGTCTATGTCAATATTAATTGTGTTTAATTGTTGTTTACTTGTTTTTCCACAGTCCCGGAGTACTGTATTTAACTAAGGGGGAATGTGGCACCCCATGGGTTAATGTGCCACAATAACATCACATGGGTTCTCTCCCCCACTACACACTGACAAACACTACCACCTCTGGGCAATAGAGGGAGCACCTCCTGCTTCCATATATAGACTTGTCCATGAGGAAGAGCTCAGACCGTACAGCACGGTGTAGTGCTGTGAGCAGCTCAAGAGAACTGAGAGCTTATTGAGAGCAGAGTTAGCTCAGTGCAGACCTAGCAAGGGTCAGAGGAGCAGGAGACCGAAAGACAGAGGAACACATCTGGGAGCTGGAGTGACACCATCACTTGCCCCAGAAGTACGCACAGAGAGACGGACACCGGATCCGGTACTGTGTCTGGCACCCACAGCACAGCGAATCCAGGAACAGTGGGATCTCTAGATGCCCCCTAGTACCAGAGTGAAGCAACACGGAGGGGTCAGTACAGCATAGAGGACCCAAGTTGCCTAACCCAGTGGTACCAGCAGCGAACAGAGAGAGACGTGAGGAATCCCAGCAGCTTAGCTAAGAAGCAGCAGCTCAGGACACACACACAGTGCAGCATAAGGAGGCTAATGACCCGGACAAGGTGTGGGGAGAGAGAGCTCAGCCACCATTACAGACTCCGTGGACTATAGCCTGCAATAATATCAGCAGTAAAGCCTTGGAAAACAGCTTTGGAGTCTGTGTATTGATTGTGACCTTTGCTCCAGATTCAGCACAGAGAGCTTCTCCACAGATCCAGCCTGTCAGCTCTGCAGCATCAGGGAGAAGAAGAGAATTGCAGTATCAACTAAACGTAAGTGTGTGTGTCCTCCAACTCTTCCCCACCATCTATAACCCCAATAGACTTTAACCCTTTACTGCCCCGGGGGATACAGTTCCCCCCACTGGAACTATACCACCTCCGCTGCCCTCACATCACCCCCGGAGGTTCTGCAGCAGCGGCGGCCCCCATTACTGGCCGCATCAAGTGGGTGGCGTCACCCGTGACAATATCCCTTGTAAATATTCCCCTTTTATTGTGCTGAGCCAGGGACACGGTCCGGACCAGGCCACCAGTGACATCCCCAGCAGCAGATCGGTCCGGTACCGAGTACCCCACGTCCCTTGGGGCTCCACACTGCATGTAGGCACTGATTCCACCCCTTCTCACCAAAAGCACACAGTTTATCGGGTAGTGCAAGAGTACGAACGAGTATTTAGAAAGCATCCACTAGACCAGTGATGGCGAACCTATGGCACGCGTGCCAGGGATGGCATGCAGAGCCGTTTTCCCTGGCACGTGGCGTCGCCTGTCACTGCAGCTTTGAACTGCCGGCATGATGGCGCCGGCAGTTCAAAGCCGTGTCGGATCGGAGGATTCTCCTTCCTCCGCATCTCCGACACTCTCTCCAAGCTCCGCCCTGCCGGCGTCGCATGACGCTGGGACAGAAGACGCGAGGAGAAGAGGAGCGGTGAAGGCGGGAGTTCTAGGTAAGTATGATTTTTTTTTTTTATTTCAAGCCACGGTATAATGAGGGGCAGGATGGACACAGAGACATGAGGCTGACAAGGGGCAGGATGGACACAGAGACATGAGGCTGACAAGGGGCAGGGTGGACACAGTGACATGAGGCTGACAAGGGGCAGGATGGACACAGAGACATGAGGCTGACAAGGGGCAGGATGGACACAGAGACATGAGGCTGACAAGGGGCAGGATGGACACAGAGACATGAGGCTGACAAGGGTCAGGATGGACACAGAGACATGAGGCTGACAAGGGGCAGGATGGACACAGAGACATGAGGCTGACAAGGGGCAGGATGGACACAGAGACATGAGGCTGACAAGGGGCAGGATGGACACAGAGACATGAGGCTGACAAGGGGCAGGATGGACACAGAGACATGAGGCTGACAAGGGGCAGGATGGAGACAAGAGGGGCATGAGGGTGACAAGGGGCAGGATGGAGACAAGAGGGGCATGAGGGTGACAATGGGCAGGATCGTGACAAGAGGGACATGAGGGTGACAAGGGACATGAGGGTGACAAGGGGCATGATGGTGACAAGAGGGGCATGATGGTGACAAGAGGGGCATGAGGGTGACAAGAGGGGCATGAGGGTGACAAGAGGGGCATGAGGGTGACAAGAGGGGCATGAGGGTGAGAAGAGGGGCATGATGGTGACAAGAGGGGCAGGATGATGACAAGAGGGGCAGGATGGTGACAAGAGGGGCAGGATGGTGACAAGAGGGGCAGGATGGTGACAAATAAGAGGGGCATGATGGTGACATTAGGAGGAGGCATGATGGTGACATTAGAAGGGGGCATGATGGTGACATTAGGAGGGGGCATGATGGTTACATTATTACAAGAAGGGGGATGATGTTGGCTTTATTACAAGGAGGGGGCATATTACTGCAGGATGGGGGCATTACTACATGATGGGGGCAGGATGGGGACATTACCACAAGGGGACAGGGATCGAGCATACTACAAGGGGATAAGGCTGGAGACATTACTACAAGAAGGGAGTTAGGATAGGGACATTACTGCCAGGAGAGGGTCAGGATGGAGCAAATAACTACAAGGAGAGGGTCGGGATGGAGCACATAACTACATGGAGAGGGTCAGGATGGAGCACATAACTACAAGGAAAGGGTCAGGATGGAGCGCATTACTACAAGGGGAATGTCAGGATGGAGCACATTACTTCAAGGAGAAGGTCAGGATGGAGTACATTACTTCAAGGAGAAGGTCAGGATGGAGCACATTACTTCAAGGAGAGGGTTAGGATTGAGCACATTACTACAAGGAGAGGGTCAGGATGGAGCACATTACTACAAGGAGAGGGTCAGGATGGAGCACATTACTAGAAGGAGAGGGTCAGGATGGAGCACATTACTACAAGGAGAGGGTCAGGATGGAGCACATTACTACAAGGAGAGGGTCAGGATGGAGCTCATAGCTACAAGGATAGGGTCAGGATGGAGCACATTACTACAAGGAGAGGGTCAGGATGGAGCACATAGCTACAAGGAGAGGGTCAGGATGGAGCACATAGCTACAAGGAGAGGGTCAGGATGGAGCACATAGCTACAAGGAGAGGGTCAGGATGCAGATACTACTACAAAATAGGGACCAGGATTTTAGTATGAAATTTGCTTGCTCTGTCTAATATTCTGCGTTTTTCCATACAGATCAATCCACCTGCTGTTTCTAGAAAGGGCAGTGGCAGCGGCTCAGCTTCAATGTCCAGTACACATGAGCTGTCTGACCACTGCTGAAGAGAAGAGAAGACTGCAAAGGTAAGTTTAAAATCAATTAATTGTTAAAATAATTGAATTGATCATCAGTGTTTCAGGACTACATGCCCTGTACAGGGAAGAGAGTTAGCATCTGCTGGCTCTCCCCCCTGTGCAGCGCTTGTGATAGATAACCACTGCTGTAATTTAGGTTAAATTACAGTGTTGGCGCTTCGCCATAAATAATTTTGTTTTGGGTTGCAGTTTGGGCACTCGGCCTCAGAAAGGTTCGCCATCACTGCACTAGACTTTGGGCGGATAAAAGGGGTACACCACCACATACCCACAGGAAACCATCCACCCATAAAAGAGAGATACAGGCCTGTACCACCAGCTCACTATCAACGTACCAAAGACATGTTATAGGAAATGAAGGAGGCTCAGGTTATTAGAGATAGTTGTAGTCCCTGGGCTGCTCCACTTATCCTAGTAAGAAAGAAAGATGGCACCATGAGGATGTGTGTTGATTATAGGCAGATAAGCAGCATAACATGACTCGCCCAGGGTATGGGGACTCAGGTGTCTGGGCCCTCTTCTGCTGTGGGGTTGCCAACGGTGGCCTGCCCAGACCCGTGGCCCTGGTGTCTAGTTTCAAAAAGGGGAGTTGGGAATGAGAATAAAGTTCATAAAATAGTTCTCATGTAGAGGACTTTGCCAAACTAGCCGCATTACCATCTACCTCCGGCGGACTGTGGCGGCGCTGGTGGCTCCTCACCAGAAACTCCAGGCGGCGTCATAACAACTTGTAAATATAATCCCCGGTAAATAATTCCTCTTTTTTAAAGAAGTCCCCTAGGACACGGGATCAGGCGCGGCCACCACTCCCCGTGACACAAGAGCATTAACCCCCTTGGAGCCTGATACCCGAGTACCCCAAAGCCTGGGGCTCGACAGAATCTAGGCAGCGTTCTTGTAGAACGTTTCTCTCCTCTGCCTGCGACCCCTACTCTGCGGGTATACCACTGTCTCAGGTGGTTGCTGGTATGGGCCTAGCACGGCTCCAGTACCAGCTCAGCTCACTCAGCTCTTCACAGTTCTGTAGTGACTGCACACTCCGGTGTTTTTCCCTCCAGAACCCGTATTTATATGGGGAACTGGCTTAAGGCAACCAGTGGAGCTCCCCCTACAGGCCTGGGGTGAAAGGTGTTGTGTGGAAGTGGGTTACTCGCTGTGAGAAATCCCTCCATGTCCCAAGGGAGTCTGTGGTGACCTGGCACAGGGTGCCACACAACCAGTAAGTTCCAAGTGAAATTGCATGCAATGTTGCGACATGTAAAGGTACCCTTACACCTCTCAACTAGAATTTTGGACTCTTCTTTTGCAAACTGCTCCAGGGATCTCATATTTGAGGCGTCTTCTCCCAACTACAATTTTAGGATCTCTCCACAAGTGATCAATGGAATTTAGATCCAGACTCAATGCTGGTCAATTCAGACCTCTCCAGCGCTTTATTCTCATCCATTTCTGGGGATTTCTTGAAGTATGTTTGGGGTCATTGTCCTGCTGGAAGACCCATGATCTGGGATGCAAACCAAGCTTTCTGACACTGGACACTACATTGCGACCCAAAATTCTTTGGTAATTGTCAGATTTCATGATGCTTGAACACAGTCAAGGCACCCAGTATCAAAGCCAGCAAAACAACCCTAAGGGTACCTTTCCATGCGGAAGACAATTTTGTCAGCGATATTTCGTCCTGGCAATATCGCTGACAAATTGCCTCCTTATTGCGGCGTGTAAATAAGGAATTTGGCGGCGATAAAATCAATGTTGCCTGATTCCAATTCCAGAGCAGTGCTCTGAAATCGGAATTAAGCGACATTGGTTTTATCGCCGCCAAATTCCCTATTTACACGCTGCAATAAGGAGGCAATTTGGCGGCGATCATTCCAGCAAGAAATATCGCCGCCGGTACCTTTACACGCCGCAAGCACGGCGAGGAATCTTGCAGGCGATATATCGCCCTGGCACCATCGCCGTCAAATTGCCTCCCAGTTGCGGCGTGTAATTTGGGAATTGGGCAGCGATAAAAAACCTGTCGACTGGTTCTGATTTCAGAGCACTGCTCCAAAATCAGAGGCAATCATGAAGGCGAGATTCCTGGTTTTTGGCGTGTGAACGGGCAATAGTGATGGAATCTGCGTCGCCTATTGATTTCCCGTAGGTGGGCCACAGCGTGCTGGAGTCCGCGCCCCGCCAGCGATGATTGGTGGTGGCTACTGTGTTTCCATTGGCTGTCACCTCACAGGGCGCCATATTTGAAGAGCTGTCCATTCATTAACACACACATCTACAATGGCATCATGTATTAGCCAGCCTTCCAGAGCAGGCTGACCAATCGTAACGCTGTTGCGTTGTCCAATGAGCGCGTATGGGGCGCTGTGTAAACCACTGTGGCACGCCGATCTCCTCACACCGCAGACCATGTACGCCCACATTGCCTTTGGGATTGCGGCGTGTGAAGCGGCGCGAGGGAATTCCACTGGAATGGTTCCACTGTTGGTGTGGAGATTTCTGGGGCAACACATCGCCTTAGGTTGAGGGCAAAATTGCGGCGTGTAAAAGCGCCATCGGTGATCTGAGGCGACCATGAAAAACGTGCACGCGCACGTTAGATCGCCTCCTATCGCCACCAAAAATTGCGGTGTGTAAAGGTACCCTAATACATCTTTGAACCTCCACCATATGTGACTGTAGGTACTGTGTTCTTTTCTTTGTAGGTCTCATTCTGTTTTCGCTAGAATGATGTGCTTTACCAAAAAGCTATATCCTGGTCTCACAAGACGCTTTTCCAGAAGAATTTAGGCTTACTCGCGTACATTTTGAAAAACTGCAGTCTAGAATTTTCATACCTCTGTGTCTGCAATGGGGTTCTCCTGGATCTCCTGCCATATGAATACATTATTGAGCAACTGGTGAACGCGTAAAATATGTTACTGTCAGCTGTCATATCCAATACTGTTGCATAAGGGCTTGAAGAAGTATTTGTCATTTTTCTTTTTGGGGGGAGAGGTTGGGGGGACAGAAGTAATAGGAAAAAAAAGGAACAATTCATATATATACCATTAGGGATTGTGTTATGAATTTGGTAAATAAATCAGATATAAGTGGACATCTGGCAGCATCTAGATAAATTAATTAACGAGTAGCTGGCAGATTCTGCAAGAGCAAACATTTACTGTGTACTTCCTTACTAGCAAATAGGTGTTACATGAAGGGTAAATATAACTTCCCTAATGGTACCTTTACACACCGCAACAGGATGGTGGCAACAACCGGGTGCTTCACGTGCACGAGCACGCACAAACGGTTGCAAACGGTAATCGCACCACCTTTACACGCCGCAACAAGGTGCGCTACGGTAGGTTACATCTGTCTCTGGATACACCGCCGGGTGCCACAAGTTACCTTCTGTAGCTTACCTTACCACATTTACACGCCGCAATAACAAGGTAATAAGGGCGGAATAAAGGCAGCAGGGACAACACATAGGCGTGCCACAATTGTGGATTACGAGAATTCCGTACGCTGATAGGACAAAGCAATAACATCATGATTGGCCAGCCAGCACAGGAGGCAGACTAATACATGATGCTGGAGCAATTGTGTAGTGTGAGTGGTCAGCTCCTTAAATATGCCACCATATGCAGCGACTACCAATCGTAACGCAGGAGCTTCCTCCAATGATCGCTGAAGGGGTGTGTGTCACACCCTGGGGAGTTATCTAGGTGACGAATAAACCTTACCCTACCATATTTACACGCCGATACAACCCGCAACCATCGCCTAGAAATCCACCTGTTTTAGGGCTCTGCTCTGAAACAGGTGCCTCAAGTGAAGGGTGGCAACAACCGTGTTCACACGCCGCAACAGCGGGTTGATTTGGCGGTGCAAGATACATTTCTCTCATGTACCCGGTTGTTGCCACCATCCTGTTGCGGCGTGTAAAGTTACCATAAGGGCTCCTGCAGAGAACCATAGATTTTTTCATCCAAGACAATCGGGGACAATTATGTAAATGACACTGATCGATTTATAATCAGAGTGTCAGCTTAGGGTGCCTTCACACTGTGGCATGATCCGGTCCGGGGCTGTCTGGAATGACCCTGACAGCCGCGGACTGGATCAGCACACAGGATTGGAGGGCTAATATGCCCACCGGTCCAGGGTGCAGCCGCACGCAGTTCCCGCTGCTGATAAGTCAGGACCGCGGCGCCGCGGTCCTGACCTGTCAGTGGCTGCAGCTGCCTGCGGCTGCACACCAGACCGGAGGGCATATTAGCCCTCCAATCCTGTGTGCTGATCCAGTCCGCGGCTGTCAGGGTCATTCCAGACAGCCCCGGACCGGATCACGCCGCAGTGTGAAGGCACCCTAAGTGTGATCCTATGTTATTGGATGAGAGAATTGTAATACACTATAAGGAGATGATGAGCAAAATTTCTCTGACTTCACGACATGTCGCGTTCATGTGGACGAGAATGTGTGATTTGTAAGCAAGCATCTGCATGTGTACAAATCACACACGGAAGTCTATCAGTGCGCATGCCCATCCACAGCCGAGCGCATCACTGTGCGTCCCCATGTTAAACATAGGGACACGTGGTGTCTGTGCTCGGCTTACGCTTACCTGCTGCAATACGCAGCGGCGGGGAGCGCAAGTGTGAAGGCAGCCTATTTTCTGCATTATGTCAGTCTGCAGAAATCAGAATTTACTCAGACATAATCCGAGTGCAGTCTGATGATTTCCCCGCACTTATGGACTTGCATGGCTAATTGTGATATAATATTCAAATCAAACTCAGACATGCAGGGAAAAAAATAGGACACATGAACAGCCCCCATCACACATAGCGAGATCGCTAGTGAGATCGCTGATACGTCACAGGTTTTGTGACACAACAGCGACCTCCCCATCGATGTCGCTATGTGTGACATGTAGCAGCGATCAGGCCCCAGCTGTGAGGTCGTTGATCACTGCACATGGTTCAGGACCATTTTTTGGTACTTGGTCTCCCGCTGGCCAGCACGCATTGCTGCATGTGACAACGAGAGACCAGCGATCAGAGACCTCACAGGCTGGTAACCATGATAAACAGTGGGTATCTAGGCAGTGCGCACTGCCTAGATACCCGCTGTTTATCATAGTTACCAGCGTCCTCCCTGCTTAGCGCAGCCTGTAAGCGGGAGGACGCTGGCAGCCATGATAAACAGCGGGTACTTAGGCAGTGCTCGCTGCCTAGATACCTGTTGTTTATCATAGTTACCAGCGTCCTCCCACTTCCAGCAATGTGGAGATGGCTCTCTAGTCCCTGGTCACTGAGGAGATCTGCCTGTTTGAGAGCTCCCCAGCGATCACATAGTGATGCTCCAGCGATCCCGGCTAAGTCGTTATTCCTGTCGGAATCGCTGCAGCGTCGCTCAGTGTGACGGGGCCCTAAGGCAAAAAGGAAATGGAAAGACAAAAAGCATAATGGGGTCTTATCTGAGAGAAACAAGGAAAAAATGGCCATTGTTGCAGGCAAGGCACGGCCTCTATTTGTGGTGCCCCCAATGATATTGCTAATATGAGATTAAGCTTTGGTGCTTCCTTCCCCAGTTTGGGAAGGTACCTCCTTCCCCAGTTTAAGGTCCCCAGGTGAGGTAATAATTTAGATGCTTGTGTGGTGCCCCACTGGTCAATGCGCCACGAAGAGGTACTGCACCTAGACCAGTGTGTGAGGTATCCCTGTGGCCAGTGAAGGGGGAGATTTGTATGTGGCTTTCATCCTGCATTCATAGACCTAGCACAGGGGGCCAGCCAATTGGTTAAACCCGTTACCAGGATAACCAGTCCCAGTGGGAGGTTATATAAGTGGGTAGTGGAGAGCGAGAAAGGAGTAGTAGTAGAAGAGCAAAGTGAAGCAAGAGAGGTCGAGGAGGACCCTTCAGGGAACGTACAGGGAGGGCACCCAGAAAGAGTAGTGACCCAGACAAAAAAGGGGAGTGACCCGCTCCAAAGCCATGGGAACTCGGTGGCAGTTTCTGTAAGGGGAATATCACGGGTGGCTTGCCCAGGCCAGTGGCCCTGGTGGTTGCTTAAAAGAAAAATGGAAAATAAAAGAATAAAGTCTTGTGACGCCACCTGCAGACCCTGGTGAAAGCACCAGCGCTGTCGGCAGACCTCTGGGCATAGTGGATAGGCAGCCAGATGTTGTAGTTCCCCGCAGGAGGAACGGAGTCCCCAGAGAAGCGATGCAATGATAGGGTTTGCACAGAGAGAGGGTTCAGTAACCAGGCCGCTACTATAGTCTCTGAGCCGTACGGGATTCAGGCTGCAATGACTGAAATACACGCAAGGAGTGGTTTCCTGTTGTGAATTCATTGGAGCTCCCTCCGGTAGTTGTTGCTGGTGATGCAGCTGACTGTGTGGGCTTCACAGGTGATGGTGATGATTGACAATCTGGTTCTTGGAGTATATAATGGTTTGAAGTGGATCAATCCTTGCCAGTTGTCTTTGGTTCCTGGAGGAGTTCACATCTCTCTGGTATCTTCTGCTCTGTGGAATTCTTTGCAAGCTAAGTGGATGGTTTTTTGATGTGTTGTCACACTTTTGTGTGCTTAAGGTTCTGCTTATGTTTTGTCTTATTCTGAGCTGTAAGTTTGCAATTTAGTCTGTATATTTGTTTATCTGCTCTCAGATAGGAAGTTTTCTTCCTAGGAATTTTGCCATTTACTATTATCTGTTATTTCCAGTTGGCATTTGATTTATAGAAGTCTGCAGATATAGAGGGTGCCGTGTCTTAGTGACTAAGGGTAATTTTTGTTCTATCTGCTGTTGGTAGTTTTTTTATAGTGTTTTATACTGACTGCAATAGTATTCTATCCTGTCTTTTCTATATAGCTAGTTTGGCCTCTTCTGCTAAACCTTTTACTCTGCCTGTGTTTGTTTGTTTTTCTTTCTCTGGTTTCCCAGTTAATATCTGTGGGGGCTTACTATTCTTTTGGGGTTCTGCTCTGAGGCAAGATAGCTTTTCCTACATCCATCTTTAGAAGCAGTTAGTTCTCCAGCTGTGCAGAGGTGTCTAGGTCTGGTTAGTTACATCCCACGGATTCTTCTAGTTGCAGTGTGTAGTCAGGGATTGCGATCAGTGCATTTACCGACTTCAATGGAATCTGAATGTTACTCCTGAGTCATCGGTTCATAACAGTTTCCATACATTTAGTGTTGTTATATGGGCACTGTCCAGGTTATACTCCAGGTGGTCGGGAGGCATGTCGGGGTTTCCACAATGGGTAGGATGTAAGGCCACCTTGTCTCTTTTCCCGTGACGAAGCCCTGACCCATGTAGAACTAGGCCTGGCCTCCTCTGTATCTTTCTCTCACCCATATTGTGGTGTTGAGAACCTTTGTATGAACTACCGCTATTACTTCTCCTGTGGCTCCTGGCTCCCTGGATGGTTGCTCTACAGGTGTCCGAGAGACTGAAGTGAAACAGGTGTTTCTTCTGGGCTTGATGCTCTCCTGCAGACTCGGACTCCGGTGTCCGGGTTGCGTCCTGGGGTGAACCGGTATGGCTCCTCTGCCCCCAGTCGGCTCCTGACTTCACTACTTCCTCGCCATGCCTTCGACCCTTAGTCTCGGGTTCCTCACACTAGCTAAGGCAGTGTTCTGGCTCGGGCCTAGTGTGGCCCTGACACCAGGTCGTCTTCCTCAGTACTGCTCCGTACTGAACTAACTCCGCCCCCAGCACCGGTATTTATAGGGGATCTTGAATGAAGGCAGCAAGTGGAGCTCCCACTACAGGGTTGGGGTGGAAGGTGTTGTGTGTGTGCGGATACCTTTTGTGGAAACCCCTCTATGCACCAGATGGTTCTGTGGCTACCTGTTAGGGCAGGGTGCCACATTACCCCCTAGTTAAACTCAGTACTCCCGGACTGATAAACATTTTTCCAAACAAGTAACAACAATATCAATAACAGGTATTATGTACAGAGTCTCAAAATGAAAAATTTACAAAAACCACTGAAAAATAGTAAAAACAAAACAAGGTGCAGTCCATACGGTGCTACTCCATCCACCGCAGGCTGTAAAAGTTTATTTTGTCACAACCAGTCCTGTGACTCTGGTCCTTATTTAAATAAAGTAGGGAATCCAGGGAAAATGTCAAGAGTCTTTACAGTATGTCTCTGCAAGCTCAGGGTTCAAACGGGTTTAAAGCCTTTTAAATTGTCCAAGACATTATAAACATACCAAATAAACATTTTCCCTATGGGTGTCTCTGCTTAGGAGACCTGGTACCTTCTCTCCACCCCAGGCACTTTCTGCTCCTAACTTTGTGTGCATGGGGCTAGGCCCATTTCCTCCACCCTTCTGTACACTACTATTCACATTTTAATGTACATTCATGTTCATATTTACATTTTACACTTTACACATTATACCCATTCTCCATACCTGGACTGGGGTTGACCTTGGCTACTACAACAAGGCCTACGTAGTGTTTGTGTCTCAGGTAGTGTACTCAACAACTGTGACGTGTAGAGGTATATGTGCTTTGGGTTGACCTATGTGTTATAGGTAAACTGGGTAGTTGCCTGCTCGGCCTTAGTCTCACTACAGGGCTGGCAGTTTCACCGATTGCAAGATCCTCTGGTTCTGCTA
This sequence comes from Allobates femoralis, assembly GCA_033576535.1. Lineage (NCBI taxonomy): Eukaryota > Metazoa > Chordata > Amphibia > Anura > Aromobatidae > Allobates > Allobates femoralis. The sequence continues at coordinate 44,140,985 of JARQOC010000007.1, forward strand.
CAATGGGCGATTCTTGTGGAGCTTGAACCGGTTCTTCTGGAACTCTTGCAGATTTTTCCAGTCTTCCTTCTTCTTCCATTGGTTGGTAAAAGTTGATCACTGGCACAATTACAGCTCCCTCACATTGGGGCCAGTCTTCTGGAAAGTCTCCAAGTATCGTGTGAATCACTGTTTCCTTTGGTTCTATTGTTTTTTTTACAAGGTGTTCCTGGTTCTTGTAGTCTTAGTTGTTCTGGACATACTTTAAGGTGGTCTCTTGACACTGTTGTAGTAGTTTTACCTCCATCTCTACTGATTACACAGGTTTTGCTATTGTCAAAGTTGGAGTCTAGCACAGTGTAGGGTTCTTTTTCCCACTGGTCATCAAGTTTGTGGTTTCTTCTTTTTCTCTTTAGTACCATTTCTCCAGGTGTTTAAGGTTCAGCTTGTGCATTTCTGTTGTAGTTCCTTTCTTGTTTTTCTCTGATCCAGTTCAGATTGTCTTCTACACATGTTTGCACCATTTTGTATTGATCTTGGCGGTTTGTGTCCCAATCAACATCAGATGAACCTGTTTCTGGCATGACAATTCCCATGTCTATGTCAACTGGTAATTTTTTAGGTCTTGCTCTCATTAGATAAGCTGGTGTACAATTGGTGGAACTCGCAGGTATATGGTTATACATGTTTACTAAATCCGGCAATTTCTCTGGCCACTGATTTCTTACTTTCAAAGGCAATGTATTCAACACATCTTTTCACACATGCCGTTTGTTTGTGGATGGTAAGGTGTGGTCCGAATTTTCCTGCACCCATATAAATGGCAAAACTCTTAAAATAACTCAGCTTTGAATGCAGAACCTTGATCAGTCAATACCTGTTCTGGATACCCGTGTGGTCTACAGAAGTAGGCTTGAAAGGTTTTTGCTGCTGTTTCAGCTGTCAAGACCATTACTGGAGCTGCTACTAGGAATCGTGAGTAGTGGTCTACCATTGTCAAGGCATAGGTGTAACCCGACCTGCTAAGTGTTAGCTTCACATGATCCAAGGCTATTATTTCAAGTGGTTGAGTGGTTAAGATTGGTTGTAGTGGTGCTCTTTGGCTTTCATAGCGTTTTCTTCTCAAGTTCCATGGTCCACAGTTCTTACACCATCTTTCTATGGAGCCTCTCATGCCAACCCAGTAGAATCTATCTCTCTATCTCTTAGCAATATCTCAAGCGTTTTCCATCCGAAGTGTCCTGCTTGATTATGGTATGCTTCCAACACCATCTGGACATCCTTCTTTAGTACCACTATTTGCTAGACCATCTCATGGGTTCTGAGATTGATGTAGCACCTACACAATTTTTTTTGGTGGATGAATAACCTGCTTCTCTGATTCCACAAGTGTTTTGCTTCTGGTGGAGAATGTGGATCAAGACGGGAACATTCTTGAGCCCTTTAACTAAACTGATAGCCGGGTCACTGTCTTGAGTCTCCTTCCAACCATAATGAGGTATTGGATACAATGTCTTTTCAGGATATTTTCTAGTGGCATGCTGACACTGGGATGCTCTGTGGTGATTTAAGGCGGGTAGTTCTACTTCTTCTAGCTCATCCACATGTTCTTCTACATCTGTTAAATGAGGCATCCTTGACAAGGCATCAGCATTGGCATTCTTATGGCTTGCCCGATACTTGATGGTAAACTGGTAATTTGACAACCAGGCCATTCAGCACTGTTCCATTGCACCTAGCTTCGTGGTTTCCAGGTGGGTAAGAGGATTATTACCCATGAAGGTGGTGAACTTAGCAGACGCCAGGTAGTTTTTGAACCGTTCTGTTATCGCCCAGACCAAGGCCAGGAATTCCAACTTGAACAAGCTGTACAGTTCTCAGGATTCCATTCTGTAGGGCAAAGTTTCCTGCTAGCATAGGATATTACTCTCTACCTGACATTCTGTTTCTGTGCTAAAACTGCACCTAACCCTGCATTGCTACCATCCGTGTACAGCAAGAACGGTTGGTTGTTGTCAGGGTAAGCCAGGATATCTTCTCCAGTTAGGGTCGCTTTCATCAGTTTGAAGGACTCTTCTTGTTTCTGGCCCCACTCAAACGGAGGACCTCTGGATTTGCTTTTCTTGGGGTGGCCTACTAGGAGATCTTGTAAGGCTGCTGCTATCTTCGTGTACCCCTTGATGAATCTCTGGTAGTATTCCACCAGTCCCAAGAACTAACATACTTCTCTGACATTCGTTGGTTCTGGTCATTACCTAATTGCGGTGACTTTATCCGGATCTGGTGCTACTCATACAGAACTGACTATGTGCCCTAGACACTGAATCTTTGGTTTTAGCAAATGGCATTTAGATGGTTCCAGCTTCATCCCGAGTTTGGATAATGCTTCAAATACCTCTGCTAGGTATTTCAGGTGCTCTTCATAGGTTTTAGAATACACTATGATGTCATCTAGGTAGAGTAGCACAGTCTCAAAGTTTCGGTGCCCCCGGCAACACTCCATCAATCGCTGGAACGCTCCGGGTGCATTACAGAGTCCGAATGGCATGCTGTGTGAGGTAGCAACCGGGGAACCCGCTTGCATAACGACAAAACACGTGTTTATAAGTTTAACCAATGTCTACCCGTTTATTTTTCACATATAATAACATAACCCGGGTAGCATGTTGAACACATATCACATTGCTTATAAACACTTTACATAAATACATCATACATTACATAGAACATTGCACATATACATTCACAATAACCCGGGACCTGTAACCATCTCTCTGTCCCCATTGGAGCTCTAACACCTGCTCCCGGGGTAGCTACGGCCTCCGGCCTACTTACACATCTTACAGTACATTTATAATAAATACATGTGTTATATTTCGACCATGACCCCTCCGGGTTCATAACAGGGATTGAGCAACCTGAGTACCGGGTATGTCATGTATCCCCAAGGGGCTCCTTCCTGGACGTATCTCCGCCTACGTCCTGGTCAGAGTCCACCTGGTTCAACCATGGTGTCCCCACTCTAGGAGCCCTTTTAACCCCTGCTTCTGACCTTCGTTACATACGCCTCAACGGGCCCTGTGGGTCCCAATGGCAGTTCCTGCCGCCTGGCTTTAGTCACCCAGCTTGATGACCTAACATTACCCCGTAGTCAGGATTCCTGCCTGACCGGGCCTTACATACCATGTGTGATCCATCATTCAAACGTCCATGGATCACATACATTTCTTCCACACGCTCACAGCCCATCATCCATGGACTGTGGCTCCTCCATGGCCCATTACAGGGACTGGCAAACCATAGTACACGGGAACCTCATCCGTTACCTACTAGGAGCCCTATTACCCCTGTGTCTGGCACCACAGGCACACCCACACCATTAGAGGTCGTGGTTGAGGGACGGGTACCCTCTGCAAGCAGTAGGGCAAGCCTCCCTCTCGTCCCACAGGGACGGAACGCCTCCAACATCATCCATACTGGCTGGGTCACTTTCTCCCCACATTATTATACAATGCTCTTACATAGGTCATCATCTTACATTCAGGGCAATTGCCTAAGCCCCTACATACATCAACGGGTCCTTTACCGACTGCCTAGTCGGACCCAATAGCGGTTATGCCCGCCTGGAATTACTCACACACAGCTCACTCCGTTACACGGGAACCGCTGTCTTACCGGGCACGGATCCGGGTCTCGCTACCTGTGTAACGGGTCCACCAAGCGTCCCCCCAAGGCTCCTTTCCCGGACGTGGTTCACCCCACGCCCGGACCAGTCTCCACCGGGTTCAGCCACGGCTTCCCCACCAGGTGCTATCACAACCGCGGACCTTGGCACCGGCCTGGAGCTAGCATGCTCCCTTCATTCACACAGCCTCTGGACTGCTCTGCACTTGGCTGGTCTCAGCTTCCATCTGAATCTCTCAGCACGAGTCTCAGCTTCCCTCTGAATCTGAATGGATCTCTCAATCACTCAGCTGGCTGCCTCTTATCGTGCCAGCCACTCCCACATGGACACACCCCCTTAGCTGCGGGTAATCAGCCTTTCACACAGCTCAGGTTAACTCCCTGTGTTCCGGGTTGTCAGCACTCAGCCCTTGCATCCCTTAGAGCCTCATCGATCTCATCCCACTCTCACTGCCGCTCATTAGGCTCATGATACCTTGTGTTCACAGTTGGTTCACACAGCATTATCAGTCAAACCGGCCAGTGTGCACAGGATCATACCTCGATCCTGCATGTGATGCGCCCCGGTCCTGAGGATCATGCCGGCGGTGCCTCACAGCTGTTAAATTTACACAGGCCCATGAGTGTTGTGAATGTAGTCTTCTCTCGGTCTTCTGCTGCAATGGAGACCTGCCAATACCCACTAGTGAGATCTAGGGTTGAAAAGTAATTAGCAGACTTTAATGCAGCAAGTGACTCTTCTATGCGGGGTAACGGATAGGCATCTTTATGTAATGGAAAAAGCAATCGGTGTACTAGGCCAATGCACCACTTATATCCAAGAAAGAGTATGTATTTAGACTCTGTGCTCACACAAAAGACATGTAGCATAAGGGGAGCAAGTAAACTGTGTGTTTATCAACACCAGAGACGTATATATTTTATAGCAAAAAAGCTCAAACCAGGACTCAACAACAAGGTTTATATGAAAATACAAAAATCAAGTTTATTTAGTACAAATTACATATGCAAAAACAAAGCACCTGCACACACTATTAAGAACCTTTAAAAACACATTAAAACCTCCACGTGAGGTTGTGGGTGTGCTCCCCATGTGCCATGATGCAAATGGACCACCTAAAGAGTGCAAGTCAAATAGTTTATCCACAAATGTACACCTATCTATACAATAAGAATCCTAACTGCTACATACATGTGGATACAAAAAATAGATGTCACCCTTGTATATACATCATGAATAATGTCTGCATGCATGCAGATAAGGACACATAGATGGTAAGTACATACAGAAAAATAAAGACAATGCACTTTTGTTATAGCCACCTTGCTCCTGTACCTGGAGCTACCCCACATATACATAAATGGTGGCCCAAATCAGACACTGGGAAGCACAGAATAGAATGAGCCCAGACACTGGGAAGCACAGAATAGAATGAGCCCAGACACTGGGAAGCACAGAATAGAATGAGCCCAGACACTGGGAAGCACAGAATAGAATGAGCCAAGACACTGGGAAGCACAGAATAGAATGAGCCCAGACACTGTTGAGGCAGACATTTTTCCCAGGTGGAGAGGTTCCCTGGAGGACGCAGAACCCTAGAGGCAGATTTCCTAGGGGAGAAAGCTCTCTCCATATCCGGAGGTGAGGTAAAGAAGCCAAAATCAACAACACCCCACAGTGAGACAGAAGGAGCCTGGTGAGCCCACATTATACCTGGGTCACTGGAGGGCTAGTCCAAGGACAGCCAGAGAGCTGGCGAACCAAGTGTCCAGCAATGATAGACAAGAACGGTCTTCCTCCTATGTATCTATCATACCAGTCTGATGGGCCTCGTCGGTCTACGCCTGAGGTTTGGCCCCCGCCCCCAGGGGTTGCTGTTTTAAAGGGCAATGCCTTGCAATATGGCCGGTCTTGCTGCAGTGACGGCAGATGTGTTCTGTGGAGTTTTGACGATCGGTGGTCCTCCCACTGAGTGACATGGTCTTCTTCCCTCTAATCCATGGGACGTCCTCCGGGCTGTCAGCGAGTTGTATCTTTCTAGATGACTTGGTCTCTGTCTGTAGCTGCATGGCGTTCATGACTGTGGCCAGGTTCTTACTCAGCTGGCGCACTTCAGAGCACTGGCTGTCAAGTCTGCTGGGGGTCACAGTCTGCACATTTGTCTCGGCTGCTGGTGAAGAAGTGTTTGCTGTTGGTGCAGGAGCGGCACCACCCTGCCACCGCTGGATGGCAGAGTCTGGGGTTTCTAGGGGCTGTAAACCCTTAGTAGCCATGTCTTTTGGGGTGGTGAAGTTTGCATCCGGTTGGTCTAGGGCCCACCAGCGCACAGTTCTGCTTTCCTCTGGTGACTGTAGCCCCCAAGCAAATTGTTCGATTAGCATCTTGTTTTCGTCCTGTATGCTAGCTGGCCTGACCTGTTTCAGGGACTATAGTGCTTCCTGCAGGCGCCAGGCATAGTCTCTCATATTGTCCTGTTGCTGTTGGTAACAGTGATAAAATCTCATTCTTAAGTCAGTCTCGGTGCATTTTTCAAAACCAGCCTTTAGTTTATCAAAAAATTATTGTCGCTGATTCCTGGTCCTGCTCTGACCAGGTTTCAACCTCCTGCTCTGCTGCATCGATTAACTGTCCCAATACAACGGAGGCTCTCTGTTTACCAGTCATTGCATACATATCTAGCACACCACAGATTTTCTTCATTAATCCAGCCAAAGTGTAGCGCTTGCCATCATACTGGGGTAGCCATTTAGCTCCCGGGACATACGGTAGGAAGATGGGCATGATCGGTGCTGTGGCCGCTCGACTGGCCGACGTTCAGGCTGAGGTACTGACTGGCGCAGCATTGTTAGCGACATTCGGGCTGGGAACTGTTGCATCTCCCAGTGCGGATATTTTCTCTCCCTCCCTAGTGAATCACAGTCACTCTCTTTAATGCAAAGCAAACTGTGGCTCCGCAGGCGGGAAGCTGAGCACTCGGTAGTTTCCGGATGGGGTCATGACGCTTCGAAAGTTATCGGTAGAGCACGGGGCGGGGCCTGTCTTCATTCTTTTTCGGCCATTACACCCCCTGTCTTCCCTCTCCGTGGCGCAGTAATGGCGGCTCGATTTCAACAGTTCACAAAACATAGTCAATACACGGCACACAGTACCCGGTTACACCGGGCACGGCATCCTGTTCGTGACGCCAGGTAGCTGACCCGCTCCAAGGCCGTGGGGAATCGGTACCCGGGCGGTTTCTGTAAGGGGAATGTCACGGGTGGCTTGCCCAGGCCCGTGGCCCTGGTAATCTCTTAAATGAAAAATGGAAAATAAAAGAATAAAGTCTCGTGACGCCACCTGCGGACTCTGGTGAAGGCACCAGTGCTGCCGGCAGACCTCTGGGGATGGTCGGTAGGCAGCCAGATGTTGTAGCTCCCCGCAGGAGCAGCGATGCAATGATAGGGTTTTAACAGAGAGAGGGTTCAGTAACCGGGCCGCTGCTACAGTCTCTGGGCCGTACGGGATACAGGCTGGAATGACTGACACACACACATGGAGTAGTTTCCGTACCTTTACTGTTGTTATATCGGCACTGTCCAGGTTATACTCCAGGTGGTCGGGAGGCACATCGGGGTTTCCACAAAGGCCTCCTTGTCTCTTTTCCCGTGACGAAGCCCTGACCCATGTAGAAATAGGCCTGGCCTCCTCTGTGTCTTTCTCTCACCCGTATTGTGGTGTTGAGAACCTTTGTATGGACTACTGCTATTACTTCTCCTGCGGCTCCTGGCTGTCTGGATGGTTGCTCTACAGGTGTCCGAGAGACAGAAGTCTCCTCGGTGAACCGGTGTTTCTGCTGGCTTGAAGCTCTCCTGCAGACTCGGACTCCGGTGTCCAGGTTGCGTCCTGGGTGGAACCGATATGGCTCCTCTACCCCCAGTCTGCTCCTGACTTCACTACTTCCTCACCTTGCCTTCGACCCTTACTCTCGGGTTCCTCACACAAGCTAAGGCAGTGTTCTGGCTCGGGCCTAGTGTGGCTCCGACACCAGTTTGTCTCCCTCAGTATTGCTCCATACTGAAATAACTAACTCCGCCCCCAGCATCGGTATTTATAGGGGATCTTGCCTGAAGGCAGCAAGTGGAGCTCCCCCTACAGGGTTGGGGTGAAAGGTGTTGTGTGTGCGTGCGGATAATTGTTGTGGAAACTCCTCCATGCACCAGGTGGTTCTGTGGCTTCCTGTTATGGCAGGGTGCCACAGGATCCTGAGGGTGTGTGCTAACACCCAGCGTCAGACTATCTACCTACCGGTCTGGGAGGATCCCAGTCCACGGAGCAGAGTATCACCCCTGGGAGCGTTGCAAGCAAGTCTATCTCTGAGCCGCCAACAAGTCAGACCAAGGAGTCTTCAGCCTCCCGATCACCTGTAACCATAACTAAAAAAAGAGTCAGGACCCACAGAAAAACCCCAGAGGTAGCGGCAATCCAGAGAAGGTTCTTACACGAGCTCAGAGTTACAGAGGAAGAGAAACGCACAGGAAGCCAGGCCAGCTTCTATATAAGTCAGGGCTTCACCACAAGTAAAATAAGGGACAAGGAGGCCTTACAAATCACTTGCTGTGGAAATCCTGAAGTGCATTCCAACCACCTGGAGTGTACCCTGGACAGTACCGGTTGTCATCAGTAAAGGTAAGGAAAACTACTGCTCCCAGTGTGTGTGTCAGTTCTACAGCCCTGATCCTGTCCAGCACAGAGACTGTAACTACCTCCCACTTGCAAAGCCTCATCCCTGTGCCAAACCCTATTCCTACATCACGGCTCCGGGGACCCTGCTCCACCTGCGGGAAGCTACACCATCAGGCTGCCCATGCATCATCCCCGGAGGTCTGCTGCAGCACTGGTGCCATCACCAGACTCCGTAGGTGGTGTCACGACTTCTACAATCAAATCCCTGTAAATAACCCCCCCATTTTAAAGCGACCCCCAGGGCACAGTCCCGGGCTACGACCGCCTGTGACATCCCCAGTATCCAACGCCCGGGATCCGAGTATCCTAAACCTTGGGGAGGGTCAGCTTTCCTGGCGCCATGAACAGCATTGAACCATCCCGTACCCAACGGGTATTGTGCGCCTTACAGACTTTAAAAATTCGGCTAAAAGGACTTAAAACGTCAATATACAGCACAAAAAGAACTTTTCCCGCTATTTTCAACGGGCCCAAAATGGCGGGACTAAGAATGTAAAGGACAATGTGTTGGCTCAGGGGCGTGCCTCGGCCCCCCCATCGTGGGAGGGCCATGCTGGAGGCGCGAAACTGTTTGCCCGCCCTATTGCCACCAAACAACCAAGGGGGCGGGCCAAAGATAAATGTACCTTTACCAAAAGCCTTAAAAAGCAGAAACAAGGGTGCGGCCGGAAATCCACGTGGAACGGGTCTGGTCCAGGAACTGGTGAACATGGCGGCTACCAGACTTAGTGACCTGTTACGCGAGGTGGAAGAAGAGGCCCGTACTGCAACCGGGGACCCGAGGGCGGTCTCTCTCCTCACCTATGAAGGAGACGCGGCCTTCTGGATAACCGCATTCCAGGACTTGAGAGTCCAGATGATTGAGACTGTAGAAAGGACTGTTAGGCATTGGAGCGCCGATACTGCCCTAGAGCTGTCCTGAAGGGCTACGCGCAGAGGAACCAGGGACCGACAGCTGGAGCCGGGAACGAGAGACCAGGCCACGGTTGAGTACCCGGTGACCAGTGAGGACCCGCCTGCCGAACCATCGCCCATCTCCTGTGCAGAAGTCGTTGCATCTGGGCCTTGCAAAGACCCAGATGACCCCGAGGTCCTAGCCAGTGATGAGGAGGAGACAGCCGCAGCGGAACCCGAAAGCCCAGAGGAGGAAGCCACTGAGCCGGAGGTCCCCGAGGAATCCGAGCACGAGGCTGGAGTAATCGTTGAGGCCGTCCAGGACGAATCCGCCACCCAGTCGGGCTCCGAGGAGGAGGACCTTGAGGATGGCGATCCCGACAACAGCAACGAGGAAGTCGGGGCATCCGGGCCCCACACAGCATGGTGGAGTGACCATCAGCACCAGCTGGGAGCTGTGGCCAGCCAAGCAGCTACCACCAGAAGTTAGAAGCAGACCCCCAGTCCCATCCACACTCAGCCGGACTACCTCTATGAACAGTACCTGGCTGACCAAGCGACACGGCAGCGCTGTCGTGAGGAGTGGTGGGCCAGGGAGTTGGAGAATTTACAGTTCCGAACCCAGGCCCACCGCCAACCAACTTCAGATGAAAGAAGGGAAGGTACGGTAACCAGTTTTAATATCTGATTGGGGGTTCGTCCAGGAAGAGGGTCTCTATGAGGAGGTTTTTGTGGAGTGAAGGGATGTAGAGCCTCACCTTCCAAGGGGCCACCCGGACCGGGACCTTTACCGGAATAACCGAGTCAGCTATGAGAGGCACGCAGGGCCTCGTGAATGGTATGCCCTGCGTGTACATAAGCTGTAGAGACTAAGACTCTAAAAACACCGGTCCTGTATATAATGTTAATATTGCTAAACTTATGAACAATAATGAGAACTTTCGTGTTGAGCCTGGACTGAGACTTAAGCCAGAGACTCTATTTGATATATTGTAATGTTTCAAACAGCCCAGGTGGTCAAAACAGACACTGCTGCAAAGTGCAAGGACAATGACCACCGGAGCCGTGTGTGTGTACCGGCCCGTTAGGCTGAGGTTAAATTAAAATTCATTACGTTTAAGAAAAGAGCCTCCCATAAAGGGAAGAACAAAAATGCATAACCTAGTGTTGAAAGAATGTTTACCATGTTGTGTTATACTGCATACTAAAATTGTCTCTGTACAAGTTGGGGGTAGAAACGGACACTTGAGGACAAGTGTGTTTCACCAAGGGAGAATGTGGCACCCCACTGGTCGATACACCACGAAAGGGTACTGCACCCAGACCAGTATCCCTGTGGTCAGTGAAGGGGGAGGTTTGTATGTGACTTTCATTCTGTATCCACACACGTAGCTCAGGGGGCCAATTGGGTAAACCCATTACCAGGGTAACCGGTTCCAGTGGGAGGTTATATGGGTGGGTAGTGGAGAGCGGGAAAGGAGTAGTAGTAGTAGTAGAAGAGCAGAGTGAAGCAACAGAGGTCGAGGTGGACCCTTCAGGGGACGTACAGGGAGGGCACCCAGAAAGAGCGGTGACCCACACGAGAAAGGGGAGCCTGAGGGTATGTGCCAGACCGTCTACCAACCAGTCTGGGAGGATCCGAGTCCATGGAGCGGAGTACCGGCTCCGGGAGAGGTGCAGGCAAGTCTATCTCTGAGCCACCAGCACCGGTCAGACCAAGGAGTCTTCAGCCTCCCAGTCACCTGTAACCATAACCAAACAAAGAGGCAGGAACCTCAGAAAATCCCCAGAGGTAGCAGCAATCCAGAAAAGGTTCTTACACGAGCTCAGCGTTATAAAGGAAGAGAAACACACAGGAAGCCAGGCCAGGTTCTATATTGGTCAGGGCTTCATCACAAGTAAAAGAAGGGACAAGGAGGCCACTTGCTAGCCAATAGGCTCAAAGGGGAAGGGGTAATCAGCCACAGCTACAGGGTTAAACATAGGTGCCTGACGTCTGTCGCTTCTTCCCCTATCAGCCCCTGGAAGCTAGTGTCTCCAGATGTCTGACCTCTTAATGGAGGCCTTGCATCTGAGAGCAGCACAGGAAGGTGAGCACTGGCTTCAAGCCCTTATTACTGGCTTCAGCACTTACCTCCCTATGCCCTGTCCTACCCCTCTTTCCACACCACTGACCATTCCCTGATCGCCATTAGCTTCCCCTAGGATGCTGAACCCTCCCAAGCCCCCGACCCCCTCACTAACTCTCACTGCCGATCCAAGCCGAGCGCCAGTTGTTCAGGGATAAAAAGGGAAATGGAGCGCACATAGAGTAATTTCCTTTTGTACAATTATCCTCAGTGCCCCCCTTTAGTGGAAGGACTCACCTGATTTGGTTGTGCAAGTCACAACCAACTAACTCCGCTCTCTGTTATGGTCGCAGCAGGTGCCCAGCAAAAGTAAGGATCCAAAGGGTTAACAGAAAGTGCTGGGTTTCATAGATCCACCGCGCTGACCTCCATCTGCCCTGATGAAGTGATAACTGAAATCACGAAACCGGTAGGCAAATTACCCATTAAACAGAGTTTTATACATCACTCTGTTTGTCTTCACTGGAGGTCAGCGCGGTGGATCTATGAAACCCAGCACTTTCTGTTAACCCTTTGAGTTGTTCAGGGAGGCAGATGGTCCCTCCCTGACGCCTACGAGACAGTGGGAATGCACCAGCCGCCAGTTCGTGCAGGTGCCATGCAAGTCATAGTGGCCGGCCACTAATTGATCTGCTCCCCCCTTCTCCCGTGCTTTCCAGAAACTAAAAAAGTCCCAGTGAGGCCACATTCAGCTACTATCCCCTCCTCTTCCAATGTGCCAGGTCACAACGTCCACATGCCCCAGCAGCACCATCCCTCCTGCATGTGCGGCTGTGCTGCTTGCATGGGGGAAGGAAGGTGATGAACTCATGCACAATTCAATCATGCCAGTTCATGCAGCTTGTGAGCGTGCCCATGAGTTAATTCTGCCTGTGTAGGCAGCTGGTGAGCGCACCCTCCAGTTAAATCAGACTAATTACACATTTCGCCAAAATAAAGAAAGTGCACCAGGGGCGAGTGCTGTCTCTGCAACACCCTTCTAGCAACATGTCCTCCCCTGATTACAAGGCTCCTTGAATAAAGAACATACACCTCCTTTGGTTCCTTTGGTTCCCCTACATATCAGTGATATCGGATCAAAAAACAGCGAAAAACCCCAACAATAGTAATCAGCTGATAGCTTCTATAGCAGCTTAGGACATGCCAAACTCCATAGCCATCCCCAGGAGTACACCCTGGCCCTTATGCAATACCCCACTAATTGCCACAAGTTATAGTGTGATGCCCCAAGTTTTAAGTAAGACACCTCATACTCCCCAAGCAGTTGCTTGACCAACACCAGCATTTTTTGTAGCCAAACCCCCTGACCAACACACCCAGAGTTGCATTATAGACAGACGTAGACACCGCAATTCTTCTCCATCTTCACTGGCTGATTTCCGCTATCATTCCCGCTGTCCCTCAAACAGGAGATCTTCTCACTCTCATTGGAGATCCATTGATCTCAGTGCTCTAGATGGCATTCCCCATTCTCATTGGAATGGTCCAGGAGATCTGTGAGACCTGATAGGCATGTTCGTGCACAGGACAAACGTCAGCAGTCACTTGCTCCATCCTTGATTGCCAGCCTAGGAGATCTGCCTCCATCTCCCAGGGCACCTGGCCAAAGCTAGCATTCGATCACTCAATCGGAAGCTGGAGTTTCTTCGTCACTTGGAGTTCCTCCTCCTGCTACAGACGTCGGTGAGTGTATTGTGCCGAATTCATATAACACCATAAATAACAACGTTTGCAACATGGAAGGTAATGATTTAGTCTTGGCTATTAAGGCTTTAGAAAAGCAGTTGGCTTGCCCCAGCGAATCAACTGAGGTTAAAGCTGCACCTCAATTAGCGTGTGTGCACAAAGATGCATTCTTATGCGGATTTAATCAGTTAGGCACGCACGTAGAGGTAGAAACCAGAAACAAAATATGTAATAATGATTACATTGACATATGGTCACTATTATCAGCTGACCAACATACATTTAATAAGGAGCGAAAAACAAACGTTTATTAGAAAACATTAAACCAAAAATCGCAAAAACAATGAACAATCGGCTACAGGCGTTTGCGGTTCTAGGTTTCATAATGGGCCAGAAGCATCCGGAACACTGCTCTGAATTATACATGTATCAGGATCTGATGTATAATTCATGCAAAACCCACGGAGGTTCTGCCTGGTGGTGATATGACAAGGAGTTCTGCAGGCAGCTGGCCCTGCAGCCTGAGATAGGCTGGGCAGTCAAAGCGACAGGTATTTGATTAAGACTGTTGCTTTCACAGAAGCAGCCCCTCTTTTCATCAATGCAGTGGTTGTATGCAGACCCGGGACCTGCTGGCTTTTTAATAAAGTAACTTGTCACTTCCATGCCTTATGCAAATATAAACAGAAATGCTCTGCTTGCAGGGGGAAGGGGAGACACCCATTAGCAAGGTGTACCCAGTGCTGACAAAAACCTCGCTTACAGAAATGGACTGCGTTGAGCATAACCACAGTGGTCCAGCAGGACAATTACCCTTTGGCTTCACATGTTTTTTTTTTATCCCCTTCAAATTCTGTAGCGTGCTAACCCTTTCGAATAATTTTAAATCCGCTTGTGAGTACCCAGACACTGTGTCAAAAAATTGAGAAGGAGGTAGAACTGGTTAGAATGGTGGAGCCTTTTCAATCAATTCCTTTTCAAAATATCTGAATTTCGCCACTAGGCATTATCTCGAAAAAGGATCCTGGCAAGTATCGTCTTATTCATCACCTGTCCCATCCAAAAGGTGGATCGGTTAACAATGGAAGCTCTCTACAAGATGCCTCCGAGTCATTGGTTCATGTGGCCGGGCCTGGCGCTCTGCTGGCAAAATCAGACATAGAGTCGGCATTCCGTTTATTACCCGTGCATCCTGATTGCTTCCACTTCTTGGGTAGAAAAGTGGACCAGGACTATTATTTCAACATGTGCTTGCCAATGAGATGTTCCATTTTGTGTCACTATTTGGAGGTATACAGTTCATTTCTTGGCTCAGTAGTTCTCTATGAAATATGCAGCAATTCTCTGATTCACTCCCTGGACGAATTTTTGTTCATCAACCGAAAAGATTCCAATTTATGTTCCTTGCTACTAACAAAATTCTAATTCATATTGCAGTAATTTGGTGTACCACTATCGCCTGAAAAACAGTGAGGCGATTTAACGGAATGTCTTTTCTAGGCATTAAAACAAAGAGAGAAGGGAGCACACATAGGGTCTTATCTATGATGATAATTCAATGCCCCCCGATTAGTGTGACTCACCTTTTTGGGTTGTGTGAGTCACAACAACCTGCTAGGGCCTTGTTATCCTGGTCGCTGCAGAAACCTGGTGAGGGAGAAATCCGTTTGTGTAGAAAAAAGCCCAGGCTTAGATTCCGCGCAGACCACAAAGCAGGAAGGGTATGTTTGATGTCTGTTTATTGAGCCTATGCGTTTCACAGCAGGGCCTGCTGTGGTCAGCGCGGAATCTAAACCTGGGCTTTTTTCTACACAAACGGATTTCTCCCCCACCAGGTGTCTGCAGCAGTTTTCTTGGCATTGAAATAAATGCTAATTCAATGGTCTTTCGCTTACCAGAGAAAAAAAAAATCAAAAAACGCTGCATTTGTTGGATGGTTTTTGTAAGGTACCTAAGGTCACCTTATTGCAGATGCAGTCCTTGCTGGGTCTACTGATGTTTGCCAGCCAAGTCATGCCAGTCAGAGCCTTTTCTCGCCGTTTATCTTATGCAAAGTCATAGAATGGCAAGATGTTTAAACCATATGTCATTACCTCCTACATTTCCAAATACCTCTTGGCAACCCTGCCACACTCGTCAACCCTATTCCTACCATTACCCGGGAAGGTAGCAACACTTCCCCAAACCATTAAAATCTCATTTCATGAACTCCTGGTAAACCTGCTACACCCTCTTGCCCCACCACCACACCCGAACCATCCCATATCTCAAACCATTACCGTAAAGGCCTGGACCAATGTCATGTGTCCCCCCGCACCCACCATTGCCTATATTGGCTGACCTCTCCAACATCATACAAGAATCCCTGCAAAATCCATTCACGTAATATTCGTGGTTTTCCACCCACCTAACCACTTCAAGAATCCATTCTGTCCCAGTGGATCACTGTCAAGGCAATTATCAGCCCACAACCACCCAGGGAATATAAACATCCCAAAGACCAAATTAGGACTATTCCCTTGTATAACCACTAACAGGTCATCAGTACACCTCACTGCTCCTTCATGACCCATTCATCTAATGGTGAAACCTACAAACACCCATACTGCATCCAAATGCAGATTAACCTACAAAGCTAAACCAACATCACACAAAGTTTTCAACATCAAACCCATGCACAGGTGTGTCTAGATATCTCATAAAACTCTTGCCTCACAGCTGCTTACCCCATCTGACAGACATGCCATCCAATATACCAAATGCAGTTGACACCACAACAGCCACCACCTTTCAACATTTCTTTTACCTTCCCCATAATGCAAATCAGACACTCCCAAAAGGTTGAGGAGAGGAGGGTAGTGACTCAAAACATGTTAAGGCGTGGACACTCCACCTATGACTAATTGTCACTCTGAGAAGTACTGTCTTCCAATAATCAACCTAAACCACCCTACTCCACCTGACCGCTCAATCAAAATTGTGAAAAGCATAATACATTGCCCCTCTTGCTCCAAACCCACAACTGCGCCCTTTGCCCAGACAACTCTTTACCATGTTCCCTACTGAGAAACCCTGTAGCACCACAACAGGCTGCAAACTGCTAACCACGTATAGCATCCCAGTCAGATACCTGGTGTCACAACTCTGACTTACTCATACCGCCAGATCCACCCTAGTTACTAATGGACAAGCCCTTAGTAGATGTAGCCCTCTACCAATGCCTAAACAGGACACCATACCCATGAACTGCCTTGCAAGGAACTATACTTGCTGAACCCCCAACTAAACCAATTACCATTACTGCCGCCTGGCCACAGAACACAAGACTGTAACTGTCCATTATGTATTACTCACACCCTGTGTAGCGAACCAACATTACCCCTTAATGTGCACCTCAACATGAATATTTGATGAACCCGAAGATACAGCATGACAAAAAGTTGACCAACCACTCAATTCCAGAGGCAATTTCTCCACACCCATAAATTACCAACAACATAACTGAACTAAATCTAATTTTACTGAAACCTAACATTGAACCCACATGGGAAACCACCCAATTATATATTCACCCAATAAATGAAATCCGACCTGCAATACTACCAGGCTACAGAGAAAAATATTTCCCCTTGCCAACTCAGTAAACCAAAGCCCCACTGTCCCTGCCATACTAAAAAACTATGGCAACCTACAAACAAGCACATAACACTAAAAAACCCTCTCTTTAAGTGCCCTCATTGCTGGATACACTAAGCGGATGCCCCAGTATGACATGATGAGGAACTCACTGGGACATTGCATATGCACTAACAACTTTATCTTAACCCCGAATGTTCCTTAATCACATCCACCATTCTCAACAATGGATTCATCATGCTTATATTCTGTATCGTACACCTGGCCCTGGTATCAACAACAACCTAGCAAACCCACCAACCAGACTTAACCCGATAAGGTGCCACTTCAACATCTGACATCAATCTACCAGAGGCAGCATCACCATAACCCTACGAAGGACCCAACCTATCAAATCCCCAAGTCCAGCTGCCATCCTGGACAACGTTTTCCTGTCCCAAGTATGTCTTACTTCAACCAACACTCTCATATTAAAAGTACATACTACCCCCATGTGTTCTGACTTTGGTAACTGCCCCACTAATCGCCTCCTTGGTGAACCACGGGATTTGCTCCTAAGCCAAAAATCCCCCCACCCAACCCCACCATGAACATCTAAAGGATATGTCCTGGTGGTCCCCCCGCCACCAAACCTAGTAGCTAAAACCTGACAAACTGTACCCAAGGCGCAACCAGACCCCTGCAACCCCACAGGCCTAAATCCATGTTCCCTTAGCCAACCAGGCAATGGTCACACTTCCCCTAACCTATTACATCTACCTAACTTGCAAACCTTCTAATTAGGAAAGCCTTCAACACCTTTTGACAATACCTGCATTGCCCAATGTTCCCATGCCTCTACAATCTACCCACTGCCAAAACGATACCCTTTGTCCCACCAAACACACTTGCTTGGGGACAGCTCACAATAAAACACCCGTTAACCACTAACAAAATTCCCTAACACCCTAAGTACTGCCTCCAACTCCATCACCCCAGCTGAAAGCCCCAACCACTTTAATGCCAAGCAAGTTACCACAAGAAACCCCCCCATAACATTTTCACAAATTTAGCAAGAAAATTTCAACAAACACAATCGTCATCTCCTCACCCAGCTGCCCCTGTGCTCCGTGTGGATCAGCCGTTCTGTAACAAAGCATCCCTCGATGTCCCAGGGGTCTCTTCTGACATGCTCACTCCAGGGCCGGGGAAGACTCGGGAACCAGGCAGTTACTAGCTGTTTGCTCTTCTTCACTTCTCGGTTCATTTCACAGGGACAGACAGGGGCCGAGACCTGGTCCCATGACCCTGGCGGTGTCATTTAAAATAAACGGGGAATGATGACAGGGAAAGTCTGAGGGGATAAAGGGGTATTCGTGACGCCACCTTTGGTATGCGGCCAGGGTGACCGCCGCTGCTTCAGAATCTCTAAGGACAGTGACCGGCAGCTTGGATGGCTTCGCTCCCCGCAGGCGGAGCGAGGTCCCCAGGGCAGCAGAACGGATGAGTCAGTCTGTACCTTGGCAGATGTTCAGTGGAGCGTCGGTACCCCGGTGTTTCATGTGGCCTCTGCAGCCGGTGATCGCCGCTCAAGAAAGTCACACACACACCCCAGCTGCAGTTCCATTACTTTTACTTGGTGTTTCAACATGGCCGCCGGGTATATCCCTTGCCAGACTCCGGTTCAGCATTGTCTCCAGGACCGGGTTGGTGCTACTGAGCCTTGGTTGATGCCCTCTTTCTCTCTTACTGGATGTTCTGCCTCTGGTGGGTCTACGTTCTCTGTCTCAGCGCTATAATGGGTAGGTCTCTTCTGAGGTGAGCAGGTCATTGCTCTTTCCCATAGGTTCTCAACGCTCTCCGAAGCACAGAGCTCAAGTACTTATGGCCACGGGTGCTGTTGTATCCCGGGCACCATTAGTTCCTTTCCAGGGCACTGCTTCCTAGTTCCGCCGCCTTCCCCAAGATGTGTCGGGTAATCGGCCACAGCTCCTGTTAGAAGTCTGAGCCCTCCGGTTCAACAACTCGGGCGTGCAGCATCTGCACTGTGTTCAGGGCCGGGTCCCTGTGTCGGTCACCAGTCACTCTGTCTCCTGAGATTCGAGCGTACAGGGAATCAGTGTCTCTATTGCACCCCTAGGGCTCTTCTCTCCTTCCACCCTTCTGGTCTCTCCCTCCCAGGGTGAGCGTGGTTGTGCTCCAAGCCCCGGGAGCCAGCACCACACCAACTCTGTACCCTCCTGTTGCTGTGTAGTGCACCGGGGTCCAGTAGCTACAATATAAGCTTAAAGGTGAGGCATCCACCAGGTAAGCACACGCATAACACCATCCTGAATCCAGGCCAGAAGGGGGAGCTCCAAAGCCCAGGTTCAGGGTAAGTCCCCTATAAATTCAGGTCTGAGGGAGGAGCCAGTTAGTTCAGTTCCAGGGAGGACTGTAGAAACACCCTAGGGATGGCAGCCGCACTAGGCCCATCCTAGGAGACTGATTGACCATGTGTTAGACCCGTGGTGAGGGTCTGAGGAAGTGGAGAACTAGGTCTGGGGAGTGGAGCCAGCGCCAGTTCACCCCAGGTGAAATATGGTCACCGGAGACCGAAGTTGTCAGGGATTCTACACTCAGCAACCAAACCTGGAGAGTGGGCAATTTCAGGTTTCCCGTTCACACTAAAACCAGGAGACACAGCTGCACTTCAGAGCCCAGGAGGGGTAGTTAGAGAAAGGTCCAGACTGGAGAGGGGCTTGTGCCGCCTCTCATATGGCTTACACTGGCAAAAGAGGGTCACAGCACAGCTCTATGCAGCCAAGGCCCGCCTGAAGCAACACCGTAGTTAGGTCTCAGAACTCGCCTGGCATGGATAGCCCCAACTCACCTCCAAGCTCCGGATCCCGAAAAACGGCTTGGGCAGTACTCGGCTGCGCCTACAATAACATCATTACAGGTAAAATGGATTGTTCTTCTCATCTCTGTCCACTTCTTCGTACACTGACTCCTGCAACCCCCACCGTACCATCACACATAGACTATATACCGGCCCAGGGTATAACCAGCCTTGCCCGTGGATTAACACCTCGCTGCATATTTCCATCATCCCCGGGACCGTTACAAGCAGCGGTGGCTCATATTGGCCACAAACGAAGGGTGGCGTCACATCCATGACAAATTCTCTTTTTCATTTTTTATTTTTCTCCCCTTTTATTGACAATATGCCCAGAGCCACGGAACCGGTCCGCGGCCCCAACCATGACATCCCCAGGCAACAGAGACTGAAGGTGACTGGTCCCGAGTACCCCACAGCCCTGGCGGGCGACTCAGCTGCTTCCTCCACCACGTACTACTCCTACTCTCTTAACACTTTCCTATTCCTCTTTTGTGACCTTGGCCCTCCTTCAGGGTCTTCCCACTGTCCCAGGGCCTACGTGTTTGGGTATTGTTTGCGTTTCTTTTACGCTCAGCCACAACATCCCAGAACCTGGAGAACAGGGACACTACACTCCCTAACAGCGGGAATGCAGTACCTCTAGTGGTGGCTTACCCGGTGGGGCACCACACTTCAATCCTTACCCCTTGCTTCTAGATGCTGACAACTGTTCAAGGGAACCGCAAGAGAGTGCGTCAAAAGACCCCCGTGACGACGAATCCATCTCCTGGCCAGAGGCACTGCTGGGGTAATTCAGCCCCGTGGCATCCAGGGGCCCTCTGCTGGAGGGGTTCTACTTTCTAGATGTCCCCATGTGGAGGCTGCCCCACTGCCGACTGAAGGGTGCGGTGGATTCTTCTGGATAGGGGTTGCTGATGCATCACTCCCAGTCTCCGAGGACTCAACTGGAAGTAGGCCACAGCACAGTCACACCCACACCCGGTAGGCCACATAGGTCATAATGAAGATTCCTCCCGGGGACCGGAGAACCACAGTGCAGGCCCGCACAGCGGCTCCAGCCCCCTTAGGGTCCCCCAAGGAGGGGGAGCTCCTGCCATTTTTTCCTATCACCCTCCGTACAGAAAAGCTCCAGCGGCCGGGACCGCCAAACTCACACTGCAGGAGCAGAGGAGTGACTCACCACAGCCGGAGTTAACGTGATGGCTACATGTAGATGCTCCTGCTCCAGCTGCACCCCATGGCAGTAAAGACACCAGGTCAGTGAGCAGCTCCTGTTCCTGTCAATTCTTGATCTGGAAGAGGGGACACTAACCCCCTTCCATCTCCTTTACACTCCTCCGTACTCCTGCCCACTTTTTCCTTCACTAATCTGAATGTCTGCAGGTCTCCTCCCATGACATGACTTTGTGAAAATATAAAATAGGGAGGGGGGACAAGAGGCGCAATAGTGCCCTATCACTAGTGACACTAATATGATGTGGTGGTGCTGTGAAGCCGCTCCCCTGTTCCAGTTGTGATCCCCACAACTGGTTTGAAGGCGTTCAGGAAACAATGTTCCAAGCTGCTGCAGGACCTCCACCCACCACTGGATAGTGGTATGAATCAAAGAAATGATGGGAGTGCTGGTGTATCACGGTCCGCGCTGCTCCAGGGCTAAATGAAACTCACCAGAGAGCCAATGGAAATTTGATTGGCTCTCTGGTGAGTTTCATTTAGCCCTGGAGCAGCGCGGACCGTGATACACCAGCACTCCCATCATTTCTTTGATGACATGACTTTGACCTGTTTTCCCAGCAACCTATTACCCCTTCCACTCCCCAACCCTCTGTCTTGTTAGGATGCCTGTCTGCTTTATGGGAGAGCTGGCATCTCTTTATCCAGAGAAACTTTGTATCAGATCCAGGAGAGACAATGTGTATTGTGCATCTTTCCTAATTTCTGGTGTGATTTTGTCACAAGGGCAGGTGTCTCTCTGGCTTACCAAAACTATGAGTGGTGGCAGCAAAAAGTGTGGACTGGATGTGTGAACTGGAAGTGCGCTTAGATCATTGTCAGCCTATTGCAATAGGTGAGTGGACGAGTGGGAAAAGTGGAGTTCCCCTTTACAAACACAAATAAGTCACAGGTGCAGTGTGTAGGTGGAGATTATGACTTAAAAAATAAATGAGGGGGGGGCGTGTCCTGCAGCTGATGGCGACGGACGCGTGGTGAGAGCTCTCCGCCACCCAGACCAGCTATAACGGCTCTAAACGGCGACAACCAAGCCTGTACAGCTCCCTAGTGACCCGCTCTGATCGTCAGTCACCTCCGGTCATGCCGAGGGCGAACTCCCGACGCCGGGACACCGATAGCAAACTCACCAGCTTCTTCCCGCCGGAGAGTCAGAGATACTCCAAGATGGCGCCCGCAAAGGAAACTGTGTGCACGCCCGGCTCCAGAGACTCCGCTCAATCTCGGGACTCGCTAAGAACTCCCCGGTCACCCCGGAGGTCTGCAGAGCAAGACGCAGTGAGTAATGAGGATTCCCCGCTCACCAAGCGTTACCTGAGGGAAATGCTGGCAGACATAAGAGACTCCATGATAACTGAAATGCGGAGCATGAGGGAGGAGATGAGAGCAGACATGGCGGCCATGGGGGAAAGAACTACTAAGCTGGAATCCAAAATGTCTGACTTTGCTTCTGCACACAACAACTTAGCAGACAGCTATGACACATTAGACAGAGACATGGGAGCAGTACAAGCTAAACTATGCCATTTGGAAGACGGTTTACGGATTAATAACATCAAACTAAGAGGGATTGCAGAAGCCCAGGATACAGAGGATTTATCAGCAATAGTGACGACATTCCTAGCAGCAGCTCTACCAAAAGCCCCTCCAGACATGCTTGAAGTGGTTAAACTTTACAGACTTCCAAAACCCGCCTCGCTACCAAAAGAAACCCCCAGAGACATACTGGTCTCTTTCCTGAGACCAGGCTCGAGGGATCTCCTCTTGCGTGCCATGAGGGATAATCCCTCACTACCACCCCCATTTGAAGCGGTTGCAACCTACCCAGACTTGTCCCCGGGAACGCTGGCCAGGAGGCGCGAGTTCACCTCTAGTTGTCGCATCCTCAGAGAGAAGGGGATCCAGTATGCATGGGGGACACCTACAGCTGTAAACTTCCGATACAAAGGATCTAGACACTCGTTTGGCTCCCCCACCCAACTTAGGAAGGCTCTAAAGACATGGAACTTAACTTCATCGGGCCAAAATTCACCCCGACCCCCCCGCGACGAACCTCAGGAACCATAACATCGGGACCATGTCTGACACCATCGTAGCTTGGGACGACGACCTGTTGGTCTGGCGGGCGAAAGCTCCAATTTGGCTGTCTGCCATACCCTGAGCCCTGCTCCTCCTCTGAAAGATCCTCGGGGGTACCTTGTTCGGGAATATTCCCCCCCCCCCCAGGACTGAGGGTCATGCGAGTACCCCCGGACTGAAGGAGAAGGGCCTTGTGGATTTATTAAATCCCCCCCTTAAGGCTACAGACGAATTAGTCTGGCCAAAGTTACGTTTACATTTGTGTTTGTGTATTCCCCAATTGTTTCTTGTCGCAGTGTTGTAATCTAATTATCCTCCCACAATTATCTGTTAACCCCCACATTTATCCCGGACCCTTTTTTCTTTCTCTACCCCCCTAATCTTCTCACCCCCCCCCTCCCACCTTTTCTTCTTCTCTCCTTTCTCTTCACTTTCTTTCTATCTAATCATTGGCTCCTTAGGCCTTTTCTCAAATTCTTACAAGTGCTGATTGAGACTCACTATTTGACTGCGTCTGTCATGGCAGGTTCTGCTTCCAACCTACAGGTGGCGACTTTAAACGTCAGGGGACTGAACTCCCCAATCAAGCGATCCTTCCTATGGAGGGAAACTAGGAGGCTACGGGCGGACATACTCTGTATCCAAGAAACTCACCTACTAAAGGAAGATAATCATAGGGTAAGAAATTCCTCTTATCCACATATATTCTTCGCTAACAATATAGTTAAAAAAGCAGGAGTCGGTATTATGGTTAGCGGCAGAGTCCAGTTCCAGCTGCAGACGCTAGAGGCTGACCCCCAGGGGAGATACCTAATTATGGGGTGTCTTATTTCCGGGGAAAAATATACCATTGTAACTCTATATGCCCCAAATTTTGGCCAAAAGAGATTCCTCAGATCTCTGTTTAAAAAGCTAAAAGGACCCACTGTGGGCTCTTTGATTATATGCGGTGACTTTAACCAAGTCATGGAGGTGAGGCTGGACTCTTCTGCGAGGGCGGGAAGAAGGGGAGGAGGAATAGCAGAGTTATGTAGGGAATTCAGACTCCATGATGTGTGGCGATACCTGAACGTGGAGGACAGAGACTACACCTTTTTCTCTAACAGTCATAAATCCTATTCCAGGATTGACTTTTTCCTGGTGGGTGATGACATACTAGCTCGCTGCAATGCAGCTAAGATAGGTCTGATCTCATGGTCAGACCATGCCCCTGTTACCCTTGGTATCCAAATGGGACGTTCGGGTGGCGCCTCGCGTAGATGGAGAATGAATGTAGCTCTTCTGTCGGACCAACAGGTCCTCGACACAATAGACGGCGAACTAGACGAATTCTTTCGTCTTAATGACAATGGGGAAGTTTCAGACGGAACCCTATGGAGTACACATAAAGCTGTTCTCCGGGGCCTCCTTATACAGAAAGCATCCCAACAAAAGAGGACAAGAGAGAAATTCTGGAGGGAATGGTCCGAACAAATCACAGAATTGGAAAAAGTGAACAAAATTAAGTCCACGCCCCTTTTAACCTCCCGAATACTTGATCTACGCATGAAACTTAGAGCCCAACTACTTTTCTACCATGAACTCCACCTGAGGAAACTTAATACCCAATTCTACTCTTCAGGGGATAGGGCTGGTAAAATTTTGGCCAAAAGACTCAAGAAGCGAGTGGTACAATCTATGGTGACCTCCATGACCTCAGCGGAAGGTAAACAGATTAGAGACCCAACCGAGATAGTAGGAGTCATGGCAGAATACTATTCTAGACTGTATAACCTAGCTGATGACCCCAGACTTTACAGCCTTCCATGCACTCCATACGGCATTATTTATCACAGATCGACGTACCAGTAGTCCCCCCAGACGTATTAGCAGACCTAAATGAGCCTATTACACTCTTAGAAGTAACTAACACCATTCGAGGCCTCAAGTCAAATTCTGCTCCCGGACCGGACGGATTTGCCAACGAGTATTATAAGACGCTCTCGTCCCGCCTTGCGCCCTATCTGCTCCGCCTCTTCCAACATTGGCAGTCTGAGGGAGTGCTCCCGGCCGAGGCTTTGGAGGCCACAATTGCCACCATCCAGAAGCCAGGGAAGCCCCCAGATCAGCCGGGCAACTATCGTCCCATCTCGTTATTAAATACGGATGTGAAGATATTTGCTAGAATCTTGGCCTCTCGTTTAACGAGAGTGTTGCCCCTTTTGGTGGACGCGGATCAGGTGGGGTTTGTAGCGGGACGACAAGCTAGAGACGGCACTAGACGTATGTTGGACTTGATTGATGTGGTGGAGACAAAGGGGGCCCCCAGTGTATTCCTGTCATTGGACGCTGAGAAGGCCTTTGACAGGGTGCACTGGGGATACCTACAGGGGGTCCTTGAGAGATTTGGCTTCTCTGGGCCGATCTTGAAAGCGATTCTAAGTCTCTATTCCAACCCTAGAGCACGCGTCTCCATGTCGGGTTATCTATCACAACCCTTTACCATCACCAATGGGACGAGACAGGGCTGCCCCCTCTCTCCCCTGATCTTCGCCCTCGTGATGGAGCCTCTTGCCGCATCAATTAGGTCCAACTTGCAAATCTCAGGCATACAGGTTGGGACAAAGCGCCACGTCATAGGACTGTACGCTGACGATGTTATTATCTCATGCACGAACCCTTCCAGTTCCATCCCAGCGGTGGTGAGGGAACTGGGAGCTTTCTCGGAGATCTCCTACTACAAGCTGAACTTGGGAAAATCCATGGCTCTCCCGGTTAACCTCTCAGAGACAGAGCTAGGTGATCTGAAAACGAAATTCACATGTACATGGGCAACAGACGGCATACCCTACCTCGGTATTGTGCTGTGTGCTTCCAAACATATAGCTCGAGTCAACATACAAACACTACTAGGCTCGTTGAGGAGGTCTTTGGAGGCCGGTCCACTTCCCCCCTTATCCTGGATGGCACGCATCCAGGCCTTTAAAATGATGTGGATGCCTAAACTGCTGTATCTTTTTCGCTGCCTCCCGTTAGCGTATCCGACCAAACTACTCTCTCAGCTACAGAGGCTGATCAACAATTTCATCTGGGCAAAGGGGAGACCGAGAGTCCCGAGGCACACGATGTACCAGAGACTTAAAGGAGGAGGCATGGGAGTCCCAGATGTTACAGCGTACCTTAGAGCTGCGATACTCGAGGCATCTAGGGAATTGTTAAGACGGCAGTCAGAATTGGGATGGGTTCAAATTGAATCGGAGATTCTCCCTGGGGTGGCGCCTGGGGTGCTTCTAGCGGGAGCGGGTCTTGGTAAGGTCGGGGTAGTTCATCCCTGACCACCATCCGCTCATTGAAATTGGTGTGGGACAAAATACCGGTTACCTGGTCTAGGTTTCCCCCCGAGAAGATCCCGCTGAAGGCCCTCCAGGTGCATATTCCTGCATTGAATATATCTGCGTGGGGCGACCTGGGAATTGAGACTCTTGACGATCTCTTACGGGACGGTAAACTAGTCACCTTTCAGCAGTTTAGCGAAGGGAGAAAGGAACTACTCAACACATTCTTACAGTACTCCCAGGTACGACACTTTCTCAGTTCTTTAGACTGCTTACACGACCTGAAACGTCCCTCACCATCACCACTTCAACGATACCTCTTCTCTGAAAACCCGCTACCGAGGGGGATATCTCTCATTTATGAAGGTTTACTGTCTCAAAACATAACAGGAAAACTGCCCTCGATGATTAGGTGGGAAGAGGATCTGGGTTTCTCAGCGGAAGCAGAGGAATGGGAGAGCGCGACTAATTGCGTAATACAAACCACTAAATGCATTAACCACTTGGAGTCCCTCAAAAAGGTTCACTTGCGTTGGTATACCACCCCATTCAGACTAGCTAGATTCGGTTCGGGAAACTCTCCTTTGTGCTGGAGGCAATGCGGACAAAAGGGAGACTTGGGACACATGTGGTGGCTATGCCCCAAGATAGCCCAATTCTGGACGCTGGTGGCTGGCCTGATAGGCTCGGTCACTGACACTTCTATCCCCCTGTCACCACAACTTGCAATCCTGCATATAGGAGCAGAAACCTTCCCACCCGTCCTACGCCATGTGATAACGTACATTCTAATTGCAGCCAGACTGTGTATTGCGGCTTCTTGGAAGAGTATGTCCCCCCCCTCTCTAGGAGAGGTCATCAGAAAACTGAACCTCATCTACTGTCATGAATACCACTTAGCGTTGAACGCTCCGAGACGTAGATATATTGCGGAGGCTTGGCAGCTGTGGGCAAAATACCCGGAGGCCATGCAACCACCGTAAGTCGAAAAATGTAATCATGGAGTGCAAAGCACTACGTTCTAACTGAACTACTCCATCTGACACTTGTCTTTCTCTCAATCTTCTCTTTCTTTCTAACTTTCTCTCACTCCCCCCCCCCCTTTTCTCACCCCACTCCCCCCCCACCCCCACCCCCACCCCAATTACCTAATTGAATCTACCACCTCCTCCCCCCCCCCTCCCCTTCTGTTATTCCCCACAAAATGTTTGATTTTGCATTGATACTTGACTAATTGATATTTGGTACCAAGACAATTTGTAACCTAAATTACATTATAATAAAAAATTATTGAAGATAAAAATAAATGAGCTAACTTACCTCCCCATCGCTTTCCTGAAGCACCACAGTGTCCTCCTGTCTTCTTGTCCCAGCATATGATCACGTGAGCGGGGCATGCAGCGATGACATCATTGTCCTGCGCTGCTCACATGGTCAGATGCCGGAACAAGACAGGAGGATGCCATGGTGTTGCAGGGGAGCAATTGGGAGGTGAATATGATTGTCCATCACCAGATATTCACTGCTTCCCACTGTAAAGATGATGCTTGGTAAGCATGGAATATCCACACCCACGATCATCCCTGGCTGCAGAGGAAGGATGTGGTCACGTGGGCCTGCTCATTAGTGTAATATAATATTCACTGCACTCTCCCCACCTCTCAGCTCCAGCTTCAGTGTTAAGAGGTGATGGACAGGAAGATGCAGTGAATATTATATTAGCTTAATGACCGGGCCCACGTGACCACCTGCTGCCTCTGCACTCTGCTCCAGCCTCCAGTCACCTTACCAAAGCTGTCTCCCCCCCTCACCCTCTCACTAACTCAAGTATGAGCCGGGGAGGCATTTTTCAGCACAAAAGAGGTGCTGAAAACTTAGCTTATACTCGAGTACATATGGTGTACAGAGACATGCAAGGAAAAGTCAGATCTCAATTTCTCTGTATGATTCTGGGTCATCTGCACATGGAATTATGGTGACAAAGTTGGGGCTCCTCAAAAATATTGCCCAAATAAGCAGCAGTGGCTTCAATATTAGGAAAATATATTCATTGTTTTTATTGACAAGATACAGATTTCTTCAATTTGCATTTACATTATAGAATGTGACAACCAATCCTGCCCACAGTAGATGCCCTAATTTAAAGCGGTGGTAGTTGCTTCTGACTCACCGTTGTCAGGTCAACATGTTGCAGGCGTTTATTCTTCCTTCTTGTCACGGGAACCGCGCCTGCGGCTGTGGAGGCCCGGTGGTCCAGATCAAATAAAGACGTCGTTGGGTGAACAGTTAAGAGGTTAATTGTTTCGTGACGCCACCTATGAGTGTTCCGGTGATGTCTACCGGTGCTGCTTTGGCCTCCGGAGGTTCTTTACTGTAACCAGCAGGTGATACATGGCATACAGTGACGGGTAACGGACCGGGTGGACTTAGCAATGACCAGTGTTTCTCAGAGTTCCGCGGTGTTCCTCCATTCTAACTAAGTTGTGTTGCCAACGTCGCCATGGAATGCCAGGTCGGGTACAAGGAGGTTGCTTCAATTGCCCTACCGGGGAATTCTGGCTGGATTTGTGGGGAGCCTTGGGTCCTTTTAGTGGGTACTCCGCTGGCTAGACGACTCTGTGTGTGTGGCGGTGGTGGGGTGCTCCTGTAAAGCGGTCCCTCCACTCCTGGTTCGCATGGCAGTGATAAACGACTCCCAGCTTCGGTACCAGTAGACCGGTTGTAGATGGGCGCGGGATGTTTTTGGACCCGCATGAAGATGCCCGTAGATCGGTTGTTAAGGCACCGGGATTATGGCACCCAACCGGGGGTGATGGCCAGGGGGCTGCAAGGGACTGTGCAGGCCCCCTCTCCTAGGTTTCAGAGCTTGTTGTTTTTGCTCCCTTCTCCTACGTTGCCAATTCAGTTCTCCTTTTCAGACTAACTTTCTGCACTAAGTTCTCCACTACACACTACCACTACACTCCGCCCACCAGGACCTTATTGGCCCTCTATGCTGATGTGCATGCAGGGTATGGAGCTCTGAGTTAACTGTGTCCTTGCTTAGTCAGAGAATATTGCTGCTGCTGTCTTGGCTGCAATACCCTCCTGTGACGTACTCGTTGCGGGGCGCCACACTTCGATAAATGTACAATGGTGGAAACCTCTCTAACAAAGCTTCCAATCTATTTAGTATTATAGCATGTAGAAGGGACACACCTTATTATACATGGACTATCACAAAAAAAGTCCAGTAAAAGCCTCTATTATACATAGAAGCACAAACATCAGCTATTTCATATCACAAAGCGGATTTCAACTTTAAATTTCAAAGTGATGCTAGTACATGCTGACCCAGAACTAATGTATCTGGAGTGAGCTGCAAACAGCATTTATGACTCATATGTCAATTGTGACTAAATTCCAGTTTTTCATCTCGTCATCACAGTTTATTCATCTTTCAGTAATAAATGTGGAATAGCGTCAACATATTGTATGAGAAATTATTGTTCATATCTTTTACAGCAACACTTGTGTCTGTGTATGCACATTAGTCAAATAACAAATAGTACAGTATGTGTTTGTACTAATGCGCTAGCATTCAGAGCATTGTGGATGTTCTAGACTAGGGGTGGGCAATTGATTTTCCTGGAGGGGCCACATGAAAGACTGACTTGTTGGGGGCCAAACCTATAGGCTAACCTTTATTCTGCTCAGTATTAATATTTACATTTTATCTACTTATACAAACATCCTGTCCCATCGGTCATCCACTTCCGTTTGGTTGTCCTCCTATCACATGCTGGCGTCCACCATATCTGCACACCAAAGTGATGGGTGTGCATTTAAGGCGGCCACTGGCGGTACTGGCATATTGCGCTGTACTGACAGTGGTGCTGCAGCTGGCCTCAACCGCCGCCACCCACAACCAAAACTGATGCCAGGAACTGTTGCATGTAAATGCTACACTATCGCTGCCGCTGACACTGAGAATGTCTGCCTGAGTAAATGAGCATGCCTGCATGCGCACTTACTCAGGCAGCCACAATCTTTGTATACCCAGGTGTCCAAAAATGGCAGCCATCTTTGAGCACTTGGGTATACAAAAATGAAGGTGTGAGCGCACAGCGGGAAATTGCCTCTCTTTGCATATGCCTCTGAGTGTTGCACGCGAATGATATTCATGTGTTTTGTCGGTTGTGAATTTATCTTTTAATAGACAGGAAAAATTACATAGCTGCAATTCTCTAACGGATAGGTAACTATTTGCTATGATTCGGGTCATTAACCAGTAAGGCAAAAGGTGTGTCATATGAATTCTGAAAATATAAGTTTCATAACCCTAATATTAAGGTGGTATATGACATTTGCCTTAAAGTGTTTCAGCTAAGAAGACAAAGAACTTTGAGTCATTGTTTCCCACCACATTCTTATCTCTTAAGTCATAAATCTGCATTCTTTAGGCTTCTTTAATTACCCTATGGGAAGCTAGAGAGGGAGGCTGAATGCAGTCATAATGTGTGAGGGTTGCAACGCAGAAAACACGAGGAGGCCATGGTCTCTCAGCTGTCAGCTCTCAGAGTCCATGGAATAGATATTTCTATGATATGTTTCTGACAAAAAAAATATATATATATATGTATATATCTATAAAAACAAATAGAGCAGCA